>JAULKM010119819.1:0-21223 GCA_032355605.1 Rubia tinctorum | reverse complement strand
ACGGCGGACTTGGACGAGGAGGAGTCCATGTTGGCGGTGATGGTGGAAGCGGAGGAGGAAGACGGGAACTGGTGGTGGTAATTGAGGGTGGTGGACGGCGGCCAGAGGGAGACGGGATCGGGGGCGGTTATAAACGCCTCCATCATCGAGGTGTTGTCGTCGGAAGTTAAGGTTGGGACTCCGACTCCGACGCCGGCGCCACCCCAAGCAGGCTTACTGAAGGGTCTGTACTCCGTCATTCCATCCACCGGTGAAAAGGCTGAGATGATCGGAGGAAACAGAGAAGCGGCGGCGGCGAGTGGTGGAGAGAGAAGGAGTGGATGATTGGGTTTTGGGACGAGGAAGACGATGGAGAAAAAGGAGATAATAATGGGGAAATGAAATTTGGGATTTGGGAAATGGGATTTTATTTCAGCTGAATTTCAGCTGAATTTGCAAGATAAATATGGGTTTGGGTTGGGCAGACGGGTTCCACGAAACCCGATGCTTTGCCCCGATTTAATCGCCACTAAAAGCCGGCGCTTGTTTTTCACTTTTTTGTTTTTATTTACTCCATCTCTTTTGTTTTCTTCCCACTATTTATAACCTAATAATCTAATTCTTGATTTTTGTTTCTTTCCTTTATCTACTTTGTATTTTACTACTCCGATCATGTCGTTTATAATTTAAATTTATAAATAAATGTATTTGGTTTAAATAAATTGTTTATTTAAAATATTAATAAGAATATTTATCAAAAGGCAAAGTATTAGGGAAGATCATCTTTCCTTATGGATAGACGGAGTTTAATTAGAATAATCGAAAAAGTAAAAAAAATTATTTGCAATGTTAAAAATTGATTATGTAACGTGCAACCATTATAAGTTATGACACTATCAATGCAACCCAAAAATTGTATCTTATTTCTTCTAATTTGCAGTTTAAATTTTGTTCTTTCCATAGTTTATGAAAATACTATTTTTCAAGATACAGACACTCATTCAGACATATATATATATAATTATAATTATCAATGTAAGTCAAAATAATTTAACTATATCGATGTAAGTCAAAATAATGTAACTATATCAATGTAAGTCAAAATAATTTAACTATAAATGAAAGGTGTGTAAGTAGTTGGTTGATGATATTTACCATGACTTGTAAGATAGATATCTAAAGGAGGAAATGGTATCTGATGGAAATTATTCCGTTATTAATTTGGTACTCTCACTAGATATCCATCCATCATTATAGAAGCAAAAATCTTCTAAATTTATAAATTACTAATATTTTTATATCTTAATTTATTAGATGAGCTAAGCAAGAGTTGATATTTTCTCTCACACAAGTAAAATATATGTAAACTGTTAATACCAGAGTTAATGACTGTGCTTCAAATATTTTTGCATTAGCTAAATTATACTGCAAAAAGAAATAAATAAAGTGTATTTTATAATTTGGACAAAATTAATGAATGAATAATTAATGTTTGGTCATTTAATAATGTAATAAGTTGTTATACTAATTTGGAAAAAAAATCTAAACCTATACTTATATGATATTTTACCACACTCAATCAATTGAAAAAACACTTTATGGAGAGATATTTGTTGTAACATACTTTATGGAGTACTGTCTAATCCATGGGAATATATGGTTAGTTAAATCTAATACGAATATAAATCAAATTTTACCAATTTTGATTGATTGTAATGATATATTGTAAACATTCAATAAATTTTGAGCGATGATAAGATAGATTACTTGACGTCTACCTATTCTTGTATAGAGTGAAATTGCAGCTCTCTAAATTTGTTCAATACTAATAAATGTTAAATTTCGAAGGGAGTACTTGTTTTGAAATACCATCTTTCCTTAAGCTATGGAACAATAAGAGACTAAGTATAGTTTTACCATAAAAAAGATGAAAAATCGTGGGTTAAAACAATTAAAATCTGAGTCGAATTCAGGTTATAAACTATTTGTGTAAACTCACATGCCTACACAGGGGCGGAACCAAAAATTTCATATGGGGACCTAAGTTATAAAAAAATTCGAATCGACCATTAAAATAACAAATCATAGTAGATCATATCATCTAAAGGACAAAAAATCAACAAAATAGTGCTAAAGAAAATATATAATTTATATTTTTGAAATGGACGACGTTCTTGTTTTTATTTACGTTGTGCTCTCCTCTCTTTGATCATATCGAATCAATGTAAAATGTATTTGCTATATCCTTTTCGATATAGACCAACAAATAATCTCGTAGAAAATTATTTTTCATTCGATTGCGGAGACATGTTTTGCCTTACTCCTTGATATCTTATTTGATAGTTTATTTTTTTTCAAAAATTATGTCACATCTATTTATACTATCTTGGTATTAAGAAAAAAGTCAAATCTTAATTGGAATCATACTATTTCTATTAAATATATTTCGTACATATATGTACTACGTACTAGTAATTGGAATCAAAATCTATTTTTACCTATAATATTATACTACCGTGTAAAACTTCTTCTTCTTCTTTTATAAAATATGTGTACAACTTAGATTTGGCAAAAACTTACTTTCCGGTTAATACTATTCTTGTAATTGGAAGCACATTTAATATTATACGCACATCTTGGATTAGGCAAAAACTTGTGTATAATTAGATAAAACCCAAATCTAATTTGGATAAATATTAGAGGTAAAATTAGATAAAAAGGAATTTATTTCTTGTTGCACTCTAAACTTTTATTAAAAAATACAAATTTTCTTCATGTATACCATGTATCTTGCGGTTAGAAATTGGGGGGACAACTTTTTTTTAACCATACACAAACAAAGAAAACATAAGAAAAATACAAAATACTAATGGTAAAAAAAAAGTTGGTCGGGAACAGGCACCCCCTCGTCCCCGAATATTCCGCTGCGCCTATTTGAGTTTTTCTTAGAAACATTACATATTTAGAATAAAACATACTATCCATGTCCCAACAAAAATGACGCATTAGTTTTTGGCTCGCTCTTGTTATGCAAGCTGATATGGCAGGGAATAATTGTGGAAAAGTAGAGATATTTTGAAAAAGTTGAGGGCGCAGTTTGAAAGTTGTTAAAGTTAAAGATGACATTATGGGAATTTAACCACGTATTCTTTGTTATTCTGGGTAGTTTTCAAAGTATGCCATTTTTTTAACGAATGAAAAAAGAAATTGTGTCATTTTTGTTGGGAAGAGGAATTATAAGTTTTTGTTAGAAACATTACATATTTAGAGTAAAACATGTAAATATATTAGCACTAGTGAAAATGAGAGCTATATCTAAATTTATCAAAGAATTGGGGCAATTAAAGTACTTTGTACTAAACTTAATTATATCATATAATTTTTATAAATATGTTTGATTATGTTCTCCATCCCAAAAATAAATTCCCACTTTCCTTTCTATAGTATGTCCGACAAATAAATTGTTATTTGAACATTTTTCATAGGTAATCGCCATTCAAACAACCATATTTACTCTATTAAAACTCCAAATTTTCCATTATTTGCCCTTTTTAACGTTATTTATGACATCACTTGGGCAAAATTTTACAAAATGTTGAACTTTGACATCAAAAGAGCTGACAGATCTGCCACATCAACTTAAAAAAAAAGTCAAAAGTAAATATTCGTAGCAAGTTAAAACAAGAACAAAAGGAGTCGTTCAAATTAGTTGATTATAATTCGATTAAGTTCTATTCGATTCAAACAAATCCACTAAATATAATAGGAGTGAGGAAATTTATTATTTATGAAGACAATATTTTAGCAAACCTTTTAAAAAGCTACTAAAATAGTTCTTCATGAAAGTATACTTCCAGGTGGTCTAAAAAATTCGGTGCATGCATGATTTCGATGTTGATTGAGAATGGGAGGGCGGTATTGGTGACAAGTATATGCCACAATCTCCCAAACACCAGCCTACTATCCTATTCGGGATCCACAAACCTACCTCTGATTGCACAAAATTAAATGAACATTTTTTGGTCTTTTTTCTAAATATGCATTAATTCCTGGGCCAAGTGAAAGCAGTAATTTTTGGCATTCTACCTCAAATAATCGGACAGGGACTAGTCAACCACTCCATTGTCCATTCCAACTCAAATCGTACAAGAACTGTTTTACTCCCTCCATCACATTTCAAGTTTTACTTTTTGACTTTTAATAGTTAATAAAAAATAATTGATTATTAATATTTTCATTAAGTATGATTAAAATTTGTAAAAATTTAATATTTTGAAAATATATGTTAAAACAAACTTATATGCCAATTCAATTTTATCGTCAAAGTTAAAAAGTTTTTTTAAGAAAATAATGAGAATAATGTGTGATTGTATTCATGCTCTGGGATACATTATATAGAGGTACAAAGACCTATACAGAAAAGGAAAAGAAATCTAATCTAATTACAATTTCAAGTAATATTTACATAATGTTGTTATTCCTTATTACTCCTCAAGTTGGAGCGTGATGATCAGAAATGCCAAACTTGCCAAGTAATGAATGAAACTGATTCCGTCCGAGAGCTTTGGTGTACAAATCTGCAGGTTGATCAGACGTACGAATGTAATGAGTAACAAGAATACCAGACTGTACAAGATCATGGATGAAATGACAATCAACCTCTATATGCGTCGTACGTTCATGGAACACCGGATTTGCCGTAATGTGAAGAGCAAATTGATTGTCACAAAGTAGTCGCATTGGAGCAGAATGTACAAAACCTAAGTCATGAAGCAAAGACTTAAACCACAACAGCTTACTGCAATAGAACGACACTCTGCTTCAGCAGAAGAACGAGAAACTATAGGTTGTTTCTTGGTCTTCCATGAAACCAGAGAATCACCAACCGTCACAAAGTACCCAGAAAGATAGCGTTGTGTAATGGGACAAGCAACCCAATCATAATCATGATAAGCAATCAACTGTAACGAACTACATGAAGAGAGAAATAAACCTTGACCATGATGACTCTTCACCTAGTAAAGAATGCTAATCGTAGTTTGCCAGTGAGGAACATAAGAGAACTTGTTAAATTGAGCAAGAGTATGAGCAGAGTTACTAAGCTCGGGACAAGTGATAGTCATGTAAATGAGGCGACCAACTAGGCGCCAATACTACTCAAGATTATCATAAAGGGGGGCCTTCAACTTTCGCAGGATCATGTTGTTGCTCCATAGGAAAAATCAGTCGGCTTAGAAGCAGATGAACTTGTGTCAGATAAGATATCCATGGAATATTTCCGCTGTGAAATAAAACATCTCATCCGGTCTTCTAGAAATCTCGGTACCCAAGAAATAATTAAGTGTACCGAGATCCTTCATATGAAAACAAGTGCTTAAGTATTTCTTGAATTCATAGCTGAGCGACGAAGAACTACCATGAATGACCAAATCATCCGCATACACAAGAACATGCAAATAAATTGACCATGAGTGAAAGCAAATAAAGAGTAATTTGCCTTACCCTAAACAAAACCAAATGCACGTAAAGCCTGAGCTAATTTGGCAAACCAATTGCAATTGGTTTGTTGAAGAGATTTCTAAAGGCGACATACCTGGCCAAGAGGTGCAGGATAGCCCATTGGAGGGCACATAAACACTTCTTCATACAAATCACCATGTAGAAAAAGTATTATGCATATCCATCTAATGAAGTTCCCAACTACGAATGACTTTAAATGATAAAAATAGGCGAACCAAACTCATCTTCGCAATAGAGGCCAATGCCTAAATATAGTCAATTCCTTCTTTCTAACGATTTCCAAAAATCACCATACGAGCTTTGTGACGCTCAATGGTACCATCAGACTTGAACTTGGTACGATACACCCATTTGCATCCAGTTTCAGTCTTATCCAGAGGTAGAGGAGCTAAGGTCCAAGTCTTATTATGCTCAAGAGCAGTAATCTCATCAGCCATAACATCACGCCAATGAGCATGCTTTGATGTCTCAGAGTAAGCGGTGGGATATGCATTAGAAGGAACTGCACCCAAAAATCTTCAAAGCAAATAGAACCATATTTGTGTCTCATATGACACAAATCTATCAGGAAGTATAACATTTAAAAATTGATAGAAGTATTAATATCAATCAGAGAACTCATGTTACCCGTCATATGATATGAGGATCCCGAATCAAGAATCCATGGTAAACTTGACTTACTTGACCCATGGTTAGACACAACATTAAACTGGTTAAATAAATGTTGGGTCGTCCTCTATTGGTCATCAGACAGATTAGGATCGAAATTAAAGCGGGCAGGGGTACAGTGAGGGGTCGCGGGGTCAGGCGGACATCGGCAGCCGGTCCGTCATTCCCGGTGGTGGCAGTCGGCGGAGTCGGTGCCATCTTCTTGGATTTCTGGTTCAACTCCTTGAACCAATCTGGTTGGCATGTAAGCTTGAAACAAGTATCTTTGTCGTGACCCTTCCGATGATAACGTGTACATGTGGGATTCTTGCGATCATCTGGAGTGAGAGCAACTGTCGAAGAACTCGAAGGTAGTGGGAATCGTGCAACATGTGCCATAAAGTCAGTTGAAGGCTCACGAGACTGAATGACGGCTTTGTGATTCTCCTCCAGAGCAACAAGAGCATATACACGCATTCCAGGTGGCAAAGCATCAGTGGTCATGATGTTAAATCCGAGGTGTGATAGTCTTCATCAAGACCAGGGAGAAATTGATAGATCAAATCTTTCTCACGTTCTTAGAAGGCATGGTTGTATGTGCACGGTGGTTTACAAGCTTCATAGGTGCAAATTAAATGAGGCTAAAGTGAGTTGTAATCACTAAACAGTTTCTTCATTTTGCCAAAATAAATGGCAACAATCTGACCATTTTATCGACAATTCCATATATCTTCACACATCTGCAGAATTTTTGAACCATTCCCAAAAGTAAATCGTGTCTTAAGATCATCCCACAATTCCTTAAATGTAGCATAGTAACTGGTAGAAGAACGCAATGGTGGATTTAGAGTTTGTAAGATCCAACATACAAGAGTAGCATTAACCCTAGGTCAATCAACTGCATCGGGATGATTATCCGGGGTTTGCTAATGGTTCCATCAAAGAAACCAATCTTATTCTTAGCAAGCATATCGCTACAAATTGCAGCAAACCATTCAAGGTAATTTTCTTCATCTTTTAGTATGACGGGATAGATTGACAAACCAGGGCCGTCAGAAGTACTAAGGTAGTAAGGATCATTCAGAGATAGACTAACAAGTATAGAAGGCTAAGTGCCAGATTGTATTTGCAACTGTTTGAATAAAGTTGCAATCACGTCGGTGACATTCAGATTTTGTAGCTTATTGGCCTCGGTTTCAACAGCAGTGTGATCCTGTTCAGCTACATCGGGACTGGAACCCGTTGTAGATATTGTTACAAATCAGCGGCAAAAACATATCGGCGACAAAGGGAGTCGACGCGGCGCCTCGTGTCGGGAACGGCGGCGGCCCGTGGATAGTGATGACGATGCATGGAGGAAACGCGCGATCAAATCAGACCGGGTACAGTGTCGTATGGATGCAGAAATCAAGTAGAGGGTCACGGTGTTTGGCGGACGGCAATAGGAGAGCAGCGGCGACTTAGACGGCGGCGACTCGAAAAAGACAGCGGAAATTTTTTCTTTAAGGTTTCAGGATGTTTGTCTCTGATACCATGTAGATTATAATGAGAATAATGTGTGATTGTATTCATACTGTGGGGTACATTATGTAGAGGTACAAAGACCTATACAGAAAAGGAAAAAGAATCTAATCTTATTATAATTCCAAGTAATATTCACGTAATATTGTTATTCCTTAATATTTTTACTAATTAGATAGTTAAATTGATGGTTTAAATGAGATAGAGAGAGTACTATTTTCAATAAATATGTTTAATTGTAAATATATATACGTAAAATATGGTACATAAAGAGCTGATATTAAAAAATCATGTGTTATAGAGAATCTAATAGAATTTTATATGATAATATGATTGCTTGTATATTTATTTTAATATATGATCAAAGTTTAACAATTTTTACTGAAAAAATTATTTAGAAATGAGTTGGGATAGAGGAGTAAATAAATCCTCTCGTTTTCAAGTAAAAACACATAAAATTATTGATGATTACTCTAATGCACCCATAATTCAATACATTTACGAAAAATAATTTAAATAACAATATTTTAAAATCATAGAACAATTACTGTATTTTAAAATTTAAATAATGTATAATTTAATTTAAATATTATACTATTTTATAAAATAATTTTTTGTTTTTATATACAAACTCATTTTATTATATGTCTATTAAAAAATATAGAGTGTATAAATTATAATTTATTTATTTATTTATTGACGAATGTAGAGTAGTGATTTTTCTGAGTTTTATAAATTACCTATTTCGTAAAACTTAACCTAGATTTACATAATTATTCTTCACATTTGACATCATAGGAAATTTGTTCTAAGGCTCCATATGCCTAATTAAATATGAATAATATAAATTGGGAGGATGTGGAATATATATATTTCAGAAAAGTCATGATTATAAATATATGTTTAATATAATTATCTTAATGTAATGTTCAAGTGGTTAGTTTTCATAGGAAGAAATTCTGCATAATTTCTGGTTTTTGAAACTTGGCTGTGGAGTTTTTCTAAAGACAATACCTCATAATCAATGGGGTTCTTTATAAAAATTAATGGATATCAAATATTAATAAAAGTATGGTTTACGGAAGTCAAAAACAAAAGATCTGTGGCCCCTTGAGAAAATACGTACCCACTAAAGTGACAAAACAGAGTGATATTTTATGCTAATGGATGTTGGTGGCCTCTGCCTTTTCAAGACGCAATCAATTAAAAATCTCTTAAAGTATACAAAATTATATAATTTTGTCGAATTCAAGTCGAAGGGGCTAGTGAAAAACTGTAAATCTTATCCGCTGTGTTTTATGAATTATGATGTGGATATTTGGTAAATAGTTCTGGCATCTTAGTAATTGGCTGGCTTGTATTTTTATTTTACAATTTTTATTCATTTAATATTTGAGTATGTCTCTTGAAAGACGGTCTTTCCATAAATCATGGAAATACTAAAGTTTAAAGTGTAAATTAGAAGGAATTAAGATAAAATTTTCGGGTTGTATAAACCGGGTTATAAAATTTATAACTACTATACGTTGCATAATAAAACTTTAATATTGCAACTAAGACCTTTTACCTTTTATTATTATAATTAAACCTCGTCTTTTCATAAGCCTATGGAAAGGCCGTCTTCCCAAGAATTTGCCTTAATATTTTATATGATATGATTAGAAAAATACATTTTTATTCAAAATGGAAATTACTGCAATTAAAATTTTGGATTTACTTTTCACTCTTATCTAGTACTCCCTCCGTCCCAGCAAATTGACCACTTTACTTTTTCACGGTCTTCAATGATCATGTTTGACCGTCAAAATCTCTAGCTACATATACCAATTTCGCATAAAAAGTTGATATTTTAAAAAGTTGATAAACTTTTAAAAAAGTTAAATGAATCGAATAAAGTTCTCAACTGAATACCACTTTCAAATAACGTAGTAAAAGGTTTATAAATCATCTAGTCACAACAATTAATGAATTAGACAAAATTCTCAATTACAGCCACTGTCAAATAACATAAAAAGTTTATAAATTAGTCAATCGAACAAATTAAATGAATCTGAGAAGGTTCTTGACTCATAACCACTATCAAATAGCGTAAAAAGTTTATAAGTCAATTACTAGTTTTAAAAAAATGAATCAAACAAGGTTACACCACTATGAGATAAGTTGAATGAATAAAAATTGAGTGTGGGGGTTAAAAATGATTTTAAAAAAAATAAATCATCTAGTCAAATAAATTAAATAAATCAGACAAAGTTCTATATTGATAACCACTATAAAATAAATTAAATGTTTATAAATCAGTTATTAACTGAATCAGATAAGTTCTTAACTCATAACCACTAACAAATATGTTAAATGAATTAGACAAAATTCTCAATCGACACCACTATCAAATATTATAAAGAGTTAGTAAATCAGCTACTCACTCCGTTCCAGAGAAAATATCACATTTACTTTTTCACGGTATTTAATGATCATGTTTGACCATCTATATCTCTAACTACACACAATAATTTTGTACAAAAAAATTGATATTTAAAAAATAGATATTAAGACGAATCTAACAATATTTCACATGATATTTTTATTTTATATATATTAATATATAATTAGGGCCAAAGTTTGCAAAATTCAACTTACAAAAAGTAAATGTGTCATTTTCTCTGAAACGAAAGGAGTAATAAAAAGATGAAAATGAATCAGATTTTTTTTGTTTAACTACCTTCAAATTACATAAAAAACTTCAAAAATCAATTAGTCAAATAAGTTAAATGAATCAGACAAATCACGTAAAGAGTTAATAAATCAACATGTCAAATAAATTAAAATAAATCAAAAGAAATTTCCAACACACCACTATCAATTAACGCATAAAATTAATAAAACAATTAGTTTATCCAAACTGTATTACTATTTACTGATGAATATTATCTGTGTAGAAGACAAAAGACAGGTCAGGGTTTTTAATGATTTTTATTATTAATAAATATGGGATGGTGGGCGTGGACCACGTGAATGCAACGCATGGCGATAGGGTGCATATTCCACGTTGGAAATTACCGATTTATCGTTAAATACTCCCATAAGTTTATTAAATAAATCCACAATATTGTTGGCCACGTTGTAACTGCAATTATTTTATAAGTTGGGCCACGTTTGGGTTTGAGTGAAATGCATGTGGAAAACCCGCCCCATTTGCACATTGTTTAATCGCTGGGCCCTTTTCTCCATTTTTAATTGATTTTTTTAACTGCTTTGCCTCTCCTACATTTCAAGGACATTTCCTGCAGCTGCTTAGCTTAGAGCATGGGTAATGGGGCTTAATTTTGGGTTCAATTAAAATTTGAGACAGAATTGAGATAAAAAAATTTTCACAATGGGGCTCAGTTTCGGGTTCAGTTTGGAGAAGGGAATGGAGCCGGATTAAATTTTGAACTCGGAGCTCAGTCAGTTCTCTGACTCCATTTCCCTGCCACCCACGTGCATGGCCAGAGAATTGGTCTGCGCTTGATTAAATTTACCCGGGTGCCACGTGGCACCCTGTGGTTGGGCCACGTGGCACCCCTTGTCCCCTCTTCTTTTTTTAAAAAAATTCTGATTTTTTGTTTGGATATTTAAAAATCCTACAAAAATCTAAAAAATTCTTATGAACTTCTGTTTTATTTTTCAAATATAAATTAAATTTTGGTCATTTTAAAAAACAAAATTACATTCTTTAAAGAATTATATATGGTTTTTTAAATTATGATTTACAAAATAAATTTTAAAAATTGAAATTAATTTTTGAAAAAAATCGAAATTAAATTAAATTCATATATTACAAATGTATTATTAAATTTTACATTTGAATTAATTTTGTTAGGTAAATTTATATAAATTAAATGTAAAATTAATGAGTATGATAGAGAGAATCCAGTGGGGTCCATGGAGTGGGCTTAGAAATGTTTCAACCACTGTGGGGAGAAAAAAAGGTGATTTAGTTGTGGGCTCAATGTTGATGTGGAAGAGAGAGATTGATTATTTAATGAATTGAGCCGGCTCAGAAATGTCTCACCATTTCACATGGCCTTAGAGCATGTACAATGGGGGTCTTAATTGGGTCTCAATTAAAAATTGAGACATAACCAAGACAATAAATCCCACAGTGGGGGTCTCAGTTGGGTCTCAAAAAATTGAGACCCTGGCCATTGGCCTATTAATTGAGACCAACCCCAACTCTGCTGTGTCAGAGGGCTCCCCACGTGCTGCCACCATCTGCTTCCTTTTCCATTTGTGTTGCCCCCCATCTGCTACCTTTTCCATTTGTGTTAACCGAATTTTTGCTTCCTTTTCCATTTGTGTTGACTGAATTTTTGTTTTAAAACTTAATTGCAAACTGCTTATTTTTAAAATTTTAATTTCAAAAATACCGAAATCGTGTTTTTGCTATTTAAAAATTGGGGAAAATAAATAAAAATTTGGAAAAATATGATTTTTTTTTCGAAATCTAAATTTAATTTTGATTCTTTTTAAAATTTGAAATTACATTCTTTAAAAAAAATTCTTTTTTGTAGAAATGAAATTAAATTCAAAAATTACAAATGTATTATTGAATTTCATATTTTAATTTATTTTTGTTAGATATATTTATTTGAATTAAATATTATAAGTAAAAATAATGAGTATGATAGAGAGAATCAAGTGGGGTCCATGAAATTGTCTCAAAGTGGTCTCAACCACTGGGGGGAATGAAGTGATTTAGTTGTTGTCTCAATTGCTGAGGTAGAAGAGAGATGTTGATTATTTAATGAACTGAAACTACAAGAGGTGTCTCAATTGAGTCTCACCATTGTACATGCTCTTAGCAGAGTCAGACTAAAAAAATTCTTTTCTACTTTCCTTTTTTATGCTATTGTCTATTAAAGTTTTACATCCATATTTTAAAAAGTTTATGAACAATAATATTATCGTATGTTATATTATTCAATTCGTTCTAATGAGTACTTTGTAAACATCAACTTTTTATTTTATTGATATTATATGTAAGTGAACATATAAACAATCAAATATATTTCTTAAATAGTAATAATAATTGTAGTGCAAATAGATATAAGAGGGACGAGTAGTCATTAGTTGATGAGTTTGTTAATATTTATTTGTTTGTTTGCTCAACTTTTCTTCATAACCACTCTCCACTCTTCTTCAAAAGCACTTGGTCAAATCTACAAGTAATCATACTTTATGTCCCAACGTTTTTAGTTTAATCACACTTTATCTTAATTCGGTTTAACTTAATTCAAGTAAGTTAATTTTAGTTTGAAAAGGATTATTTTCTTTTAATTAATTTATTATTATCTCACTACATTTATCTGGTGTAGTTCAGTTTCAATTAGGTGAAGGATGGGGTTTATTTTATCAACTTAAATGCAATATTAAGTTAGTGTAAGATTCATGGGGTTGTATCATAAAATCAATTGTTACTATGTAGAGTTGACTCATGATCTTATATACTATTTTGTCAATCACCAATGTGGGATTCTCAAACACGTCCCCTGACGTCCAGTATTCATCCCGCAAACGTTGACACAAGGTCACATACCTCTCAGTGGGAATATACGTCCACTGAACTGATCAGGCCAACCTTGACCTCTGATACCATGTTAGATTCGTAGGTTTCTATCATAAAACCAATTGGTATTATGCAGAGGTGACTCATGATCTTATATACTAAAGAAATACTTTGTCAACAACCAATGTGGAATTCTCAAACATTTAGATTTGAGGAAATCTAACTCAATTTAATATTTTCAATTATTATTCAGTTTAGTTAATTTTAAAAAATATATGAAAAAGATACATAAACTTGTTCTTTTAGTATTGTAACGATTATAATGAATGGACAATTGGGCATCAAACATGGAAGTGACAAAAATGAAAGATAAAATGTTCAGTTAGTTGTGGCCACGCAATAAACAATGGTGAATTAATAAAAGCTTCATACACTTTTTATAATATTATAATGTGATATTTTCGTTTGACGTTCACATCTCCTTACTCAATGTGATACTGCCACAACAATCATTATCATACTATTTAAAACCGTTAATATGGTTAACTACGTATAATAACATCAAATTAAAAATTCATATACAGAAACTACTTATTTCGACGAATTCAATTATATCATATACGATAATATTATTACTCATATATCCATTTAAATATGCGGTAAATTTGATAGATAATAGTGTCCAAAAAGGCAGTGTGCAATTTGAACTGGGACGGGGTACTAAGGATTAATAAATGTGATATTTAAAATTATATTTTACATAAAAGTACTTAGAAATGTAATAGAAAATAAATATGTTATAAATTTACATCACAAATAACTAAAATAGAAATGTGTTACAATTAAACCTATAATCATCACTTTAATACTATCACAGCCGCCGCACACCTTTGAGCCTCAGGAAAATTCTATTTTTTCTTCTATTATTTTTCCATCTTCCCATTGGGATATGTGGAAATATTAACTTTTCGATTGTTATTTTTTGAGTATTTTTTATCAATTAAGAATGGATTTGTCACTGTACATGAGGATTGTTTTTCAACCCGGTAGATTAGATTGTTATATTCATGATGATCACTTAATTTATTTGTTCGCGTCGATGTTTTATTCTCAGTCTAGTTGCGCAGATCGTGTTTTAGTAATTTGTTTGTGGTACTGTTAGGGTTTACATTAATTTAGATGCGTTAAATCTGTATTTTTCAAAATGTTTACAGATTAGACAACATAGATCGTGCTTTTGGATCATGTAGTGTTGCAATTCTTGAAGATCCATGTTTGGCGAAGTGATTGATGTGTGATACACTGCCCTCTGCCAAACGGTCATGATTTTCACGGGAAACGAGTTAGTATCTCGATGACAATATTACAATTTTATAAGATCTCTAATCAGCAATAGCACAATCAATTAGTCTGGTTGAAATGTAATTTAGATATTCTTATAATATATTAGTTTTTGTTGAGAGTAATTGAGTTGTATGTCAATTCCACCTATTGTAATCGTTGTTGGGCATTTTTTCCAACACATATAAATGATTATCCCAAGCACCATATAATAGAAATTGTTTACTTAATGTGGTTTGGTGTGGTGGTGATGTCAAAAGGGGATATTCAAGACATTTTGACTAATATAAACTCAAGTTGTCTAAAAATAACATACTAATATTATAATATGTTACCGATTTTAATTCTTTATTATAAATAATCAATCCACCATATGATCAATAGAAATTGTTGCTTTCAGTGGTTTGGTGTTGTGTGGTGTGGTGGGATTGTCAATCGAGAATATTGAAGTCATTTTGACTAATCTAAATCCAAGTTGTCTAAAAACAACATACTAATATTATAATATGTTATTGATTTTAATGTTTTTATTATATAATCAATCATCCAAACACAATATAATAGAAACTGTTTGTTTTTTTGTGGTTTGGTGGGGTGGTTGTGTCAATCGGGGATATTATGGTCATTTTGACTAATGTAAACTCTTATTATCTAAAAATAACATACTAATATTATAATATGTTACTTATTTTAATTCTTTAATGTACATAATCAATCATAACTTATTAAAATATATAAATTTTAAAGATATATTTAAAACCACAAATATCCAAAGTAATCTGAAATAACAAAAAATGGGATTTTTAATACAATGATAGAGTACCTTTGATAGAAAGATGTATACATATTATTTATTTATTTATATATAACAACGTTTTGTTTTTGACCAACTAATTGTTAAATGAGGACATTTTATATTTAGTGAGACTAATGATAGAATGTAAACATCACAAATAATTGTGTCTGTGTGTACTGATATATATATATAGTGAGTACAAAGGGTATACAAGACCTAAACAAATATGGAATGAGATATATATATATATATACAAAACCAATCAGAAAGGTATTCCTTTCTTATCATGTTTCTAATTGATTTACATCTCTATTACCCCTCTCAAGCGAAGCGTAAGACTGGTCGCAACGCTAAACTTGGAACGCAAGAACTCAAACTGAGGACGAGGTAAACCCTTTATAAAGATGCCAGCAAGCTGTAGGTCAGTAGAAACATGAGCAGCCTTGAACTTGCCAGAAGACACCATCTCACGCACAAAATGATAGTCAATATCAATGTGCTTGGCTCTATTATGCGAAACCGAATACTGAGAAATAAAGAGAGCGCTATTTTTATCACACGGCAAAATAGAAGGCACACGAGTCGACACACATAAATCCCAAAGTAAATTCATCAACCAAACTAGTTCCACGACAGTATTTGTCAAAGTCCGGTATTTTGATTCTGAACTAGAATGAGAGATTGTAGGTTGCTTCTTAGCACTCCATGAAACCAAGTTGACACAAAGAAAAATGGCATAGTCATAAGTAGACCTACAAGTCTCAATACAACAAGCCCAATCAGCATCAGAATAACCAAAAACTAGCAAAGCGGACAAATTAGCGCTAAACTGAAGATCATAGTGGAGAGTACAATGCACATGGTGCAGAATTCGAGTAACAGCTTGGAAATGGTCATTAGTAGGAGCCTACATGTATTGACTGACCGTGTTCACATCATAAGATAAGTTGGGACGTGTAATCGACAAATACTGTAGTGCACCGACCAAAGAGCGATAAAGTGTGGGATTTTCGAATGGCTTACCGAAAAATCTTGAAAGTTGCAAAAATACTGCAAATTGGATAGCAACAGGCGTCGAATCCTGCATTCTGGGGCGCAATAAAATATCCTTGTCATATCTGGTCTGACCAAACAATAAGCATCGGAAGTACAAACAACCTCCAAACCTAAAAACTACTAAAGTGCCAAGATCGGTAATCTTGAATTCCTGATTAACCTGATCAATAAACTTCCGAATGAGATGACCATTATTCCCAGTGAGAATAATGTCATTGACATAAACCAACAAATAAAGTAAGGAGGCACTCTGTGAAAACACAAATAAAAAGGTATCGGCAGACATGCATACAAAACCCTAGCCAGCTAAAATAGAACTAAAACATTGAAACCAAGTACGACGGCCTTGTTTGCGTAAACAACATACATAATCAGAATGCATGGGGTCTTTGTAACCAACAGACTGCTCCATATAAATTGGAGAATCAAGAACACCATTTAAAAATGCATTCTTGACATCAAGTTGTCGTAAAGACCAATCTTGAGTGACAGCAAGAGATAAAACAGTATGACCAACACATTCTTTCACCACCGGACAAAATGTATGATCATAATCAAAACCAGGGTATTGTGAAAAACCTTGAGCAACTAGTTTGGATTTGTGCCGGTCAAGAGAACCACCATACTTATATTTCAAATGGTACACCCATTTGGAGCCAACAACATTAACATGTGGAGGACTCGGAACCAACTCCCACGTCTGTTGAGCACGAAGAGCACCCATCTCTGAGTCCATAGCAACATACCATTTAGGATTATTGACAGCAGAACGATGACTACGAGACTCGATCTTTGCAAATAAAGCACTCAATAAACCAGAAATATCATAATCAGAAAAATCCTTTTATCGTAATGAACCTGTGCGTGAATGAGTAGCCATCGAATGTATAGAAGAGAGACCCGCAGCCTGAGATGGCGCGAATCTCGAGTCGGGCATGGAACCCGGGGCATTAAGCACGACACCCTACACTGAAATCAACAGCCGTGTGGGGGATATTAAAGGCGGAGCTGGTGAAGTTTTTATTGCCAAATTTTTCAACGAAGCTGGTGGAGTTCGGGCTGGAGGCGTGTGATGCACACACGCAGCCAGGATGGCCACCGCGTGAAGCTTCCTCGCTGCTGGGGTAGCCGTGAGTAGGCGGCAGTGTCGTCTTCGGTTGAGCTAGCGGCGTTGGCTATTGTCGATCATGCTGTTGTTCACCATGTGACCGACATACACATTTTTCTGAAAAACCCTTAGATTCCGGTAAAATATAAAATTTAAATTCTCTAAAATAATGGGTGATTTCGGTGAAAAAGATGGCTCAAACACCTTCGATGGAACTGGCAAAGGCTCTAAAAAGCAGAAACATCTAGTTATGATAATTCTGTAACAACACCAGTACATGTAGCTGGAAAAAATAACTCATCAAACCGAGCATGGCGAGTAATGTACTCTTTCTTCTTAATAGGATCAAGACATCGATAAATCTTGTACTATGAAAATTAACCCAAAAATATGCACGACATATGTGCAACATATGGCCTCAAATACGGAAAACTTGACAACCAAACAGATGAAAAGTAGAGTAGTCAGGTGTGGTGCCAAAAATAACTGAGAGAAGAGACTGACCAGATAAAACCGGAGTAGCCAGTTTGTTGATGATGTAGACTGGTGTCGAGAAAGCATCATACCAAAATGAATAATGAAGGCCTGAATGAAAGAGCAACGATAAACCTATCTCTGTAATGTGACGATGCTTCCTCTCCGCACGACCATTTTGCTCTAGAGTGTAAGGACATGAAAGTTGATGATGAATGCCCTTAGACGCAAAATAAGTTCGCATGCTATGATTCACAAACTCAATACCACCATCACTATAAAAAAATTAATGGTGGTAGAAAATTGATTCTCAACAAGTGCTTTAAATTGCATATAAGCCCCCACAAAATCAGACTTTTGTTGTAGATAATATAACCAAGTAAACCGAGAGAAATCATCAATAAAAATGAGATAATAAAGGTATCCGGTGTGAGAGACAACAGGGAAGGATTCCCAAAGGTCACAATGAACTAAATCAAGTATGCGTGGTGCACGTATTAAGTTATCATTAAAAGAAAGGCGCTTGTCTTTAGGCATCTCACGAGAAGTACATAAATGAGGCTTAGGCGGCAAACTAGCAACTGATAAACTACCAGTCTTAATTAATGATGAAATAACAGAAAAAGGAACATGTCATAACCGTTTATGCCATAACTCAAATGAGGCCTTGGCTTTATTTGATTTAACAAAAGAAACTAAAACAACACCACCATGATCTAAAATGTAAAGATTTTCCTCATTGGTAACATTGCTCTGAATAGTGAAAGAATTGTCATCAAATCAAACAACATATAGATCCCTTGTTAACTTGGCGATAGATAATAAATTATTGGTGATATGTGGAACAACCAAGACATCAGATAAAGTGAGAGAATCAGAAATCCAAGAATTGCCAATGTGGAAAATATAAAAAAGAAGAACCATTGCCAAAATAAACACGATGATTACCATTAAAAGGAGCAACGCTATCCAGGTTGGAAGGTGAAGCAATCATGTGATTGGTGTCTCCAAAGTCCATGTACCAATCAAGAGTTGCATTAAGTTGCTGATAATAATGTGGTTGAGCTATGTCCACGAAATTTGCAACATCTTCGCGAGAAACATGTGACAGCTTGTAACAAAATTCAGCAAGATGACCAGGATGGTGACACTATTACCAGACGTAGGTGCCACGGTCACCTTGCATAGGTGCGCCACCGCCAGCCTGCGACGGGGTCTAACCTCTGCCTCTTCCACGGCCGCGGACTCAGCCGTCCCTCCCTCGCCCAAAACTGCGGCCTCCCTTGCCGCGGTTAGCCTGTCCAAACACTTGTTGACTAGCAGAACAAGCAGAGGGTACTGGTCCAGAAGTAAACAAGCTAGCTTTGAAGGAAAACTCTAAAACCTCACCATCAACAACAATAGTATATAAAGGAGGTAAAATATCTTTCACCGTTTGAGTAGATGAAAATTGTGACAACTTATCATTCAATCCACAAAAAAACACAAATCACTAAGAGGAAGATCAAGAACACGCAATTCATCAAGAATGTCCTTAAAACGAGAGTAATAATCCTGAAAAGACTGATCATCTTGACGAATGCCATAAAATAATCATAGAGATAAAGGCGACGAGTACGAGAATTATTATGATATTTAGTGGCTAAAGGATCCCATACTTGAGCAGCAGTGACCATACCGTCACCAACTGACATTGTAGAAGGAGTCAGAGATGAGAAAAGAGCAGCTTGGACTAGCAGATATGTCTGAATCCAAGCATCATGAGCAACGACAGCCTCAGAAGCCTTGTCATCGGGTTCCTTGGAAGCCGAGTTCGCAGGAGCAGCGGGACATTTGAACGAACCATCAACATAACCAATCAATTTGACAGTTCATAAAATAGAGGTAACCTGAGTACGCCAGTGAGAGTAGTTGGAACCATCAAACTTGATGGTGATGTAGTTGATCAACAATGGAAGCGTAATGGTCGTTATCAAGAACAAGCATGAACCGATCCAAGCACAGAAGAAAAATCAAATTGCATGCGATTGGTAGAGACGGTGCGTGGGAGCGCATGAGGCGGCGGCGGCGGTGACTTTTTCCAGTCGACGATCATCGGAAATAAAGGGAGCAGCGGCGGAGATTGGCAATAACGAGGCGGGTAGGCGCGGCCTTTGATCGGAAAAGGTTGGGAGAAAATTAGGAAATTTTGGGAAAAGCCATAAAATATTTAGAGCGGCCTGACTAATAACATGATAGAATGTGAAATCCACAAATAATTGTGGTTGTGTGTTTCGATATATATATATATATATATATATTAGTGAGTACAAAGGGTATACAAGATTTAAACAAATATGGAACAACATATATAAACAGAAAGGGTATTCTTTTTTTAATCTTGATTCTAGTTTATTTACATATGTATTACTAATAAGGTCATTTGATATTTTCTTATTTATTGTAATGAGATACATATAAGGCAAAGTCTTGGGAAAGACTGTTTTTTCATAAGCTTATGGAAAAATGGGGTTTAATTAAAATAATAAAAGGTAAAAGGTCTTAGTTTCAATATTAAAAATTTATCATGCAATGTGTAGTAATTATAAAGTTTATAATTTGATTCATGCAACCAGAAAATTTTATCTTCATTTCATCTAATTTGCATTCTAAACCTTGGTTTTTCAAGAGACGGAAACTAGAGGTGAGAACGAGCCGAGCCGAGCCCGACCACCCCCAGGCTCGAGCTCGGCTCGAAAAAAATTGGCTATATTCGAGCTCGGCTCGAGATCGGTTCGAGCCTAATTTTTGGGTTCGAACTCGACTCGGTTAAAATTAGCAAAACTCGAGATCGGCTTGTGTTCGGCTCGTAAATGGTAACCGAGCTCGACTTCGAGCTCATGAGCTCGAGTTCGACTCGAAAGCTCGAAAGCTCGATTACGATTGGAGCACCTGGAAGCGAATGGACTGGCGGCGACCGGAGAACCTGGTGGCGCACGAACGGAGCTCAAAGATCGTCGGAAGGGATGGCGCTGGAGCTGCTCTCGGCGGACGGGCTGGCTGCGTAGCTGCTCTCGGAAGACGGGTTGGCGGCGCGTGGCTAGAGCTCGGAGGAAGACCAGAGTAGCGCCGGTGGATTTTCAAAGAAGGCGGAGGAAATTTCAAAAGGGGTGGCGGACGAGCTTATTGAGCATGGAAGAGAAAAGTGATGACCAGCTGCTGGGTAACATGGTTTATAAAGGTAGGGTTAGATAGT
>JAULKM010119810.1:0-21224 GCA_032355605.1 Rubia tinctorum | reverse complement strand
GCAAAACAGGGAGAGGGGGGGGGGGGGGGAGAAATGGAAATGAAGTTTTTCATCTTTTTGTTTTTTATTTCATGTGCAAAATCGTCTTTTCCATACAATCCGGCCAGAAATTTGTTAACTGAAAGTCAAACGAGTCAAATGTTATTTTGACACTTTCTGAGACTGCAGGGTTATATTGGCACTTTCAGGCTAAAGTCAGGGTTATTTTAGCACTTAACTATTTTTCTTTTTAAATTTTTAATACTCTCTTCATCACCACTCTATTTGCATAACACTATTCTCTATCAAAATTTGATCTTCTATTTAAATAAATTTATGAACAATAATATTACCGTATATGATATTGTTCAATTCGTCGTAATAAGTAGTTTTCTAGATATTAACTTTTTATTTGTCATTATTATACGTGGGTAATCATATTAACGATCAAACATGTTTCTTGGACAACGTGATAATGATTACAGTGCAAAACTAGCTGGGATAGATGGAGTACTACCTTTGTCTCATCATAGACAAAGTTTTGGGAAAAATAATCTTTCCATTAGCATATAGAAAGACGAGATTTAATTATAATAACATGAAGTTAGGGGTTTATACTTTGCACTAATTGAAAGTGAAACAATTGAGTTTTAATTAGAAACATTGCATATTTAGAGTAACATATAATTTATATGTTTTACTCTAAATATGTATTATTTCTAACCAAAACTGCGTGAGAGTTTATCCAAATGCTTATAACCCAAATTTGATCCAAATTTTAATTGCTTTAACCCGCAATTTTTTAAATATTTTTGTAGCAAAATTGCACTTGAGTTCTTGGTCTTTCTATAAATTATTGGTGTACGCCTAACCAACTAACTAAAGGCAGCTTACTTCCAGGCCCATCCCAATCTCAAATTACGAACAATCAGGGTCATTTAGGCCAAGATTAAAGTCAGCCATGAAACGATGGTGGCGAAACGAGATGATCGTGGACTTAGCTAAAACCTAGAGAAGTGGAATAAGGACAAGAACGTAGACACAAACCGAGAATATAGGGACCATGCTATGTATAACCTACGATCTCAAGCCCACGATCATGGAACATCAATCACATTCGGCTATAAATACAGGAAGAGCAAGACTGGCTAAGGCAAGTGGGACTACATTGAGAAATTCCAGTTGTCTGAGGAAAAATGCCGACTTGATCGTCGGAGTGTTTTCCCCATAATCATTTTCGGGATCTGTTTTACAGGAGGAGAAACTTCCGGTGGATAACGAGTGTTTTATTTGGTGGGATTGCAACATCATTGGGGCCGTCTATGGGGAATGAAATTATTTTTTTGTTCCAAGAATCCTTCAAGTAAACAATGGTGTTCACCAGAAGTGAGAAAATCCATGATCACCAAACACAAGAAAAACAGCTAGACGCAACAAAAACATGCATCCTAGCCAAAATAAGGAGCTTGTGCCTAGTAAGGAAAGGGAACGCAGTAAGTAAGATACAGAGGATGATGAGGAGGAGGCAGAATCCCCCAACACAAACCAAGAAAAAGAAAGAGGAGCGTTCACATCTTTCCTGGAAGCGAACAGAGGAATCTTGTACAACCAGTTTTTAACCACTTTAAAATCAAAATCCGCGAAGGTGAGCAAAACACAAAGTTAAGTGCAGGAAAACCTCAAGTATGAGGATGAGTTAAGAGAAATCGTAGCAGATGATGATGCAGATAGATCGTCATTGGCACCGCATCTTCGTGATTTCAAAATGTCAAAGGACTTCAAATTACCTTTGCATATTAAAATCTACGATGGAACCACAGACCTGAAGGAATTCTTGCATTCCTATCGCAATATCATGAGATTTCGTGATGAGGACATAGAGTTGGTATGCAAAGCTTTCCCTATCTTTCTATCAGGGACATCGATCACATGGTACGAAGACTTACCTAGTGGAAGCATTGAGTCTTGGGCACAGTTGTCGAACTTGTTTTTGGGGAGCTTATACCCAAAGTAGAAGTTCACAAAACAATAGCAGACCTGAACAAAATAGCCCAATGAAGCGATGAAAGTTTAGCAGAATATCACAGTAGGTTCGTTACTGAAAGTTTGTAAGTACGAGACTTGTCATTCCAGTCCTCATTGGGTGCATTTACAGGAGGCATGCGATCAGGAGAATTTTATAAGGAACTTATAAAAAGCATGCCTGAAAACCCAAGAGACCTACAAAAGATGATAGAACAGTACGTACAAACTAAAAAAGCTAATAACTACAAGTTAGAGCGGGAGCGAGGTGAGAATAGAATGCCAGAAGACGAACAAAGAAGTTTTGTGAAGAAAGGAAAGGGAATACACTTTTTAAAGGAAGAGAAGAAGGAATGCAGATGGCATCGTTCAAAGAAACATCTCTGACAAAATCCCAAAGAGAAATATGGCATGCAAACAAAGAATTATTCCGTGAGCCTGCGCCAATGATAGCACCTCCAGAAAAGAGATCCAAAGAATATTATTGTGCCTTCCACAAGAATCATGGCCATGATATTGAGTATTGCATAGATTTAAGAAGGCAAATAGAGAATAATTTGAGAAGTGGTCGCTTAGGCCAGGACATGAAAATAGATGGAGGGAATCAATACAATGCTAATAAGGTGGGAAGCTCTATAGCTAAGAATCAAGCTCCATCCAGCTCCATCCAACACACAGGGCAGCAGCTAGAAGATTACGGCAGTGGTGGATTACAAACTGGAATTCATGAGCGAGGCTACAGAAAGTGTAATCCTATCAATATATGGATCAACGGAGTCCTTATTAAATAACTCCTGGAAAGCCAAAGCTAGGTATCTACCACCATAAATGCCTGTTGACAAAAGACTTCGATTGGATGAAGCGATCACATTTAGCAAAGAGGATGCAGTTCCTAATGCTTCACCGCATGATGAACTAATGGTCATCATCACTAAAATCTTGTTTTCGGATTGCTTTGATAAGTGGGATTCAAGCGAACCGGCTTAAAGAAATCTACATCTTCCCTGGTATGATTCATGGGATGAGCGGAAACACCTTTGGGCAACATACATTTACCCGTTACGATAGGTGAAGATGATAAGATATGTACTATCATGTGTGATTTTGTGGTTATGGACGCACCAAGTCCATTTAATGCCATTATTGAAAAGCCTTGGATGAATACAACAAAGACAATATGGTACCCATACCACTTAGTAATAAAGTTCCCAACTCCAGCAGAAATAGCAACGATAAGAAGGAATCGAAAAACAGCCAGGCAATGTATGGTCATTGAAATGAAAGCTTGAAGAATGCAGAGCAAACAAAAAAAAGGTGAACACTACCTCAGATACCAAATTGCTCAAGCAATCAAATCTTCTAGTAGATTTGGGATAAGAGACTGAAGTTGTTAGTTTAGATGACAAAGACGATTCTAAGTGGGTCAAGATAGGAAATAACCTTCCAGACTTGGAGAAAATAAATGTCATAGAAATCCAGAGAAGGCACAAGGATACATTTTCTTGGAGTGTACAGAATATGGGAGGAGTTGACCCAGGAATCGCTACCAATTCCTTGAATATTAGCAATTTGATCAAGCTAGTCAAGTAGAAGCAGTGAAACTTCGCTAGTGATAGGCATAAAGCAATAGAAGAAAAGGTAATAGCATTGCTTCAGGCCGGTATTTTAAAGGAGGTAACCTACCCAAAATGGTTAGCGAACCCAGTGATGGTTAAAAAATGTGGGGTGAAGAATGTGTGTTGACTTCACCGATCTGAATAAGGCATGCCCAAAGAATTGTTATCCTTTGCTTAAGATCCATTAGGTTGTTAAAGATATTTTGGGATATGAAGTTCCGGCATTCTTAGATGCGTATAAAGGGTGCCATAATATACTGATGAACCTAGAAGATGCAGAGAAGACAACGTTCATAACTAGCTTTGGAACATTTTGTTATGTGAAAATTGGCCTAAAAATGTAAGAGAAACATATCAGAGAATGATCAATAAGGCATTTCATAATCAAATAGGATGAAATGTGGAAGCATATGTAGATGACATGGTTATCAAAAGCAGAAGGATAGAAGACTTCGCGGAAGACTTGAAGGAAACATTGGACAAGCTAAGTGGAATTGGCATGAAAATTAATCCTAAGAAGTGCATAATTGGAGTAGGCACAGGGAAATTCTTAGGGTACAAAGTATACTCCAGAGGGATAGAGACTAATCCACAAAAGATACAAGCTATAGCTGAACTTCCTTAACCACAAACGGTTAAGGAAGTACAGGTGTTAATGGGATCATTGGTAGCACTTAACAGATTAGTTTCAAAAGTATATGAGAAACATTTCCCACTCTTCGAAGTCCTTAAGGTAAAGAAGTTTAGCTGGAATGAGAAAAGTCAGAAGGCATATGATTCCTTGAAGAAGCAGCTTCTTGTGTTGCCAACATTGAATTCACCAACATCTGGAGAAACCTTATATATGTACTTGGCAATTTCAAAAAACATGGTAAGATCATGTTTGGTTCATCAAGAGGGGCAAGACAGCTACCAGTATACTACGTTAGTAGAAACTACAAAGTGAACATGCCAGTTGAAAAGATAATTTTAGCTTTAGTATACTTAGAAAGGAGGTTGCGAACCTATTTCCAGAGTCATGAGGTCATTGTGCATACCGATTATATAATCAAGAATATCCTAAAAAACTGAAGCATCTGGTTGAATAACCAAATATGTCCTTGAATTAGGACAATATGAGATACAATTCCAACAACGAACTGCAATCAAAGCACAAGTCCTAGCCGATTTCATTGAAAATATGACAAGTGACGATGCACAAGACGCAAATGCACAAAAAAATTGGAATTAACAAAGGGAAGTCCAAATGGGTGGACATGGCATGGAAACTATTCGTAGATAGAGCATCTAGCAAAGAAGGTTGTGGACCAGGGCTGCTATTAGTCAACCTAGAAGTAGGGGGCACAAATATTTTCTTCATTTTGACTTCCCACTCACTAGAAATGAGGCGGAGTACAAAGCATTAATATGTGGCTTAGACCTTACAATCAGGATGAAGGTCAAAAGTGTTCAGGCATTTAGTGATTCACAGATAGTAATCCAGCAAGTGAGAGGAGATTACGGAGTCCGGGAAGAGCAGCTGATAAAATATTTAAGGAGGGTCCAACTGCTCATTGCTCAACTCGAATACTTTAATATCTAACATGTGCCAAGAAATGAAAGTGCGAAAACAGATGCCCTAACAAAGCTGGCAACATAGGGGTTCGATTCATTGGTTGAACATAATGATGTGAAAGTAGAGGTCATTCCAGTCAGAAGCACAACAATGAAAACTGCGTCAGCAGTTTAGGCAGAAGAAATAAACTGGATGACACCGCTAATAGATTACTTTGCAAAGGGAAAGTTTCCAGCAGACAAGACGCACACCAGAAAGTTGGAACTTTGATCTTGCAACTACATTTATGAGGAGGAAGTCTCGTACAAAAAAATGTTTCCTATCTTCATGGATAAAGTGCGTAGAATCGTTACAAGAAGGAGAGATCTTGAAAGAAGTACACGAGGGATTATACGGAATGCATCAGAGATCTTGAACAGTTTCATAGAAGATAATTCTAGCAAGATACTACAAGCCAACCATGTTCAACGATGCATACAACTTCGTGCTTAAGTGTAGAAGTTGTCAGATTAATTTCCCAATATCGCATAAACTGCAAGCTAGTCTAAAAGGAGTACATGAAGCATGGCCATTTAATAAATGGGAAATTGACCTGATTAAGCCTTTCCCAAAGGGTGCTGGCAGTGCACGATTCATGATTTTGGCAACTGATTACTTCACAAAGTGTGTTGAAGGAAAGGCATTGGGAAGAGTCACATCAGAGGTAACAAAGAAGTTCGTGTGGCAGAATATAGTTTGTCCCTACCAAACACCATTGTTACAGACAATAGCACACAATTCAGAAGTGGATTCTTTATTGAATGGTGTTCGAAGTTGGGAATCGTACAAAAGTTCACATCTGTAGCCCACCCAAAAGCAAATGTTCTGGTGGAAGTAAACAGAAAACCATAGTTCAGGGCATCCAAAAAAGGCGGGACGGAAAGAGAACTGGTTGGGTAGATGAGATACCCAATACATTATGGTCGTATAGGTAACTGTTTGACAGCCAACTAGAGAAACACCATATACTTTGGTCTATGGCCATGATGCATTAATAGTTGTAGATATAATAAATTCAAGCGTTCTAGTAGAGGAATAAAAGAAAGATGAAAATTCTGAAAGGATGATGCTAGAGTTGGATGAACTCGAAGAAATAAGGAAACAAACAACAATAACGGAGGTGAAGTACAAAGAGAGAATGGCTAGAGCATACGATGAATAGGTTAAGTGGACGCAAATTCAAGTTGGTGATTTTATGTTGAGGAAAAACTAAGCAAGTTTGTGGAGAAAAAAAAGAAGCTAAGTCTAAAGTGGGAAGACCTGTAAAAAATAACGAAAGTGCAGTGATCGAACTGCTATGAGTTAGAAAGACTGGATGGTAGTAGTGTCCCCAATACTTGGAATGTGGTCAACTTAAGAAAATTCCATTTCTAGACATAAGGTGGAATATAGGAAAATTCAGATTGTATAGGAACCGTAAAATGATTATTGGTGATGTTCATGTTCTCGTTTTCAAGGTGATATTATCACAGCAGTACATAATAAATATCAAAAAGCGTCTTTGGAAGCAATATGCTTTTATGTCCTTTACTTATAGTTTTTAAGTGTACCACAACTCAAACAATTGAGTCTAACCAATCATGAAGCGATACCATACAACTTTTTGACTTTAAAACTATAAATTTTGCAACGTAACAATCTTACTTTCGCAATCTATAGATCTTGCGCAAAGGCAAATTTGCCTACATAAACAGTGAAACAAGCAAGCAATAGATCTTGCAGTTTGCACAACACAAGTTTCTAAGTTTCCAAGTTCTACTTCTTGGGACTCTGCAAATTCAACTAAGCAAACTATATATCTTGTAAATAGGCAGGTGCAACCATAAACGCGACATATGCAAGCAATAGATCTTGAAACTTCGCGCAATAGATTTTACGAAATAGGCATGTAGGCTGGAATTAGAAGCAACAAGAACTAACTAGAAGCTATACAGCTTCCCATGGTGAAAATTCAAAAACTAAAACACAAAAGTAATAGAAGCATAAAACATACAAGCAAGGGGAATTGCAAAAAGCACAACACTTGGTAGATAACGAAAAAAACTGAATTATGAGTCAATTTTAAGTATTGCTTCAAACATTACAAAAAACAAACTAATACATCGAATAAAAGAACAAAAAAATCCACTGGTGCCTTAATGCGCGAGATAACCCAAAAGACGAAGAACAACATGGTTCAGCTTCACAATGAGACTGCTCAGCCTCGTGACTAGATCACTCGGCCTCGCGCTCATCTTCTAACATATTGTTATAATGCCATTTTATGTACAAGTAGGAAGGATGCTGCATCACACCTCTATGTTCCAAATGATCAAGAAGTTTGGCATAATATGCTCTAAAATCAGTTATAGGGCCAAATTCTTCACGATCAAGCTGCACGCTCATAACATCAATAGTATCCTGATAATCCTTATTCGTAGCCATCAAAATTTTCACTTCGTCTTCTAATTGACAAATATGAGACCTAATAGCTTCAGAAAAATTATTCCTTTGCCCGCCGATGGTCATTGATAGGTCCCCACAACCAGTACAACGACGAGATGGTGATGGAAGGGCTTGAAGCTTATCCTTGTATTCAATATAGGCTTGTTCAATTTGATGCACACGTGAATCGAGACGATTACACTCAGTGCAAATCTCTTCATTCTCACTGTGAAGCTGAGTAATTATGGCAAATTGTTTGCCAATTCTACTCTTCCACCTCGCTGAAGAAGAAGAAAAATGGTCACACTCATTATGTTTTTTTCTTCAAAAGCTCTAATAAATCTTCAATACCAGAACACTATTTATCTATGATCAGAGTCTTTTGATGTGCCTTGCTGGCCTTGCTCGAAGAAAAGTTCTTAGCCTCCTCAGGTTGGCGAAACATTCTAACCATGCTCAATTGTTGGCGCTGGATAAGGTTTTGTTCAGCACAAAACTCTTTCAGTTCGTGGACAGAATCTTGAGTATCCTTTAAATTATTCGTCCATCCAACATCTAGATCATGAATACTAAGTAACATGTACTTCTGGAAAATACCCAAACATACCGCCCATCTATAAATGATGGGAGGAAGAGAGAGAGAGAGAGAGAGAGAGAGCGGGCAAATATATACACCAACAGATTTAAGATCAACTAGGCTACGAACTATATCCTTTTCTAAAGATTCAATGTTGCAGCACTCAGGTACGAACTGGCTACAAGGGCATGCGCAGAAGGAGTTGGAGGTGACGATGACAAGGGAAGTTGCCATCTAATACATAAAGGAATGGATTCTAAAGCAAAGAAGCGATCAGTAGAAATAAGCTTAACATACTCCTTAGATAGAAACTGAGTAGCTTCGCCAAGCTTAATAGGACAAAAGGAAAGAGAAGACATAACCCCAAGATGATTATTAATATAAACATTAGTTCCCAAATAGTCTAAGTGTTTCAAAAACTTATGGTCAACCAAAATATCAAAGCCCTGCATATAAATAAATATAATGAGAATTTTGAAATCATAAATGTGATACAAAGTTAACATCCATAATAATGCAAAAAGTACACACATCCATTAGAATACTATCATGAATTACCAATAAAAACTTCAGAAGTACATAATACTAGGACTTACTAACATTAGAGAGAGGAGCATATGAATGATGGACAATAGCAGCATAGTTCTCCTTGTTTGCATCATGGGTAGAGATATCCTTGTTAGCATTGGCCTCAATGTCATCCTTATTCGCATTGGCTTCAACGTTTACCTCAATGTTCGCATTGGCGTTGGAGTTAGAAGGAAGCTCAGCAGTGCGAAAACCAAAGGGAAGACCCTCAAAGTAGTTAATGGCATATTCTTTCAGCTCAACCACAGAAGGTAATCAAAGAAGACTGAAAATATGGATAACAGGGCATAAGGGTAACCACCATCAGAAATACTACCAATGAACCCTTCATTGAGTATAGCCTTTTGGTTCTCCAACACCTTCTGGGATTTGGACAATTTGGGCAGCTTTTGAACCTTTGCAGTAGGTTTCAATTCTCGTAGCTCGACCAAGGCCTTGCAATGCCCAAAATTGCGAGCGGAGGTGGAAACTTCTTCAAAAAGATCATAGAAGGATTTCATCTTCGCCAGTAGATCAATGAGAACCTGAGGATACCTAGGTGAAGCAGGACCATTAGTCCACATCTCCCTTAATTCAGAACGCAGCTTCTTATCCTCCTTCTCAATGGCCGAAGCATGCTCTTCAACAGAGTGTGAACACTCTTCAGCAGCTTGAAAAGAGAGGTTCAAAGCAGTGCACTTTGTTTCACTGCCTTGCCATTTTTCTAGGAGTGAATTATCTCCCTTGGTGAATTCACCAACCCACTCGCTGACAAGCTGGAAACTCTCACCAACCTTTTTTTCAAACATAAACAAAAACTAAAATGGTTAAAACATGTAGTAAAGAAGCACTAATCTAATTCACAAGATAATTCTTAAAGAACACCACAACCATTATCTTGTGAAGTGATAGTTTAGACAAGGTGGTAGGAATAGTATCCTCTCCCATCAAATCCTGGCTTCGTAGTAGAAGTTTAGGGTGAGAATGGACAATGCGCCCCCTTTTCTGAGGAGTCTCTGAAGTGTTCAAGGATCTACCAGTTCGATCTTTTCTCCTTCTTCTGTTGGAGGTCTCATTGGTGCTGCGAGCAATGAACTCCCTACCTTCTTTAACTATAACCTCAGAGGTTATTGGCTGCGGGTTTGCTTCAACAGAATTCCCAGGGGAGACAACAGTTGTAGTGTTATCATTTTTTTAGTAGTCATAGCTTCAGGCTCCTCAACTTTGTCATCAGATAGAAAGTTTCTCTCAATAGGGCACTTGGACAAATCCATATCTACAGTTCAGTGTATGAAGCAAGTCAGAAAAACACATCAAACAAAATAGAACAATAACAATGGTAAGAAATAAAATAAGTAGAAAAAGGAAAAATGATTAAAAACACTTTTGCTCGGGGAGTTAGCATGGTGAAGACACATTGAATGTTTGCTGAGTTTTAATACAACTTCGGACTCACCATTAAGGCGAAAACTGGCCTTAGAAATTTTATACTTAGGAACATTATAGTTCCAGATTGGAAAAATTTACTCGTTTCCACAACTTGGTTTTAGAAAGAATTTTTTTATGCCATACACCACAATTATTGGGAAATACACTGACGAACTCGACACTTGGAATGACAGGATAGAGAGTGAATTCATCAGAGGATTTTTTTTTTACTTTGCGAAGATGATAAAGGCTGAAAAAAAGTCAACTAAAAAAAGGGACTTCAGCCGCCTCGCACACATGATGGAAGACAACGATAATCGAAACAACTTTGGGGTGGAGTTGAGACAATAGAACCCGATAGTGTGAGATTAATTCTAGAACGTGCTATGCTAAAGGAAAGGTGAGTCTGAACTTAAGATAGTCAAGTAGCAAGAGATAAAGCTTGAAGGATGTATGTGAACACTCTTAGAGGGTTCGGGAGCCCTAAGCTCATACGAAGACAAAAAGGATAACTATGTGTTAAACTCTTTAAGTAGTAGTCAAGAATAATGCTACTAACGGTAGAAGATTCGATGAGGTGGTTGGAATCATCCCTATAATTGGCATAATCAATAGCTACTTCTTTCACAAGAGTTTCAGCAACATTAGAAGTTGACATCGAGGTAGATACAATTCCTAGGATCCAGACGAAAGCTCTATCAATTACAAGTAGACAAAAGGAAATTCCAGTCAAATTTGAAACAAAAGACACAATTAAGGCACCGAAAAAATAGACAAGGAAATTCTACACCAAGATGGAAAGTAAGAATTACTAAAGAAGGAATACTTTACAAATCCAAAACTACTATCACAGTTTCAAGGGAAAAAAGAGCAGACGGGGAATAGAGGAACTTACGAGATTGGTGGAGTTCGATGGAAGATCAGAGAAGTTAAGAAGGAGAGAAAATGATGGGGAATTTAGAAAGAATGGAGGATTTAATTAAAGGAATAGAAAAACCAAAAGGAAGCGTAAAGCAATAATGATGGCCTGACAAAAAGTAAAATACCTTTTTAGGAAGTCGAGAAGGAGGAAGTGTATAAGTGGAGAGATACACTGAATAGTGATAGAGTGAAAGGACAAAAATCCAAAAAATTATAAAAGAGGAAAACGTAACGGCAGAATAGGAAATCCTGGGATAGTCACAGCAAATAAGAAGGAGAAAATCTCGGCTCCATGATAGCAACAACTAGAAGTCTACCATAATCATCATAGTTTCAAATTTTGAATTCAAATTTCAAATTACGGACAACTCAGAAGATTAGCAAACATAGCCATGAAGCATACAACACTTCGCAAATGTAGTTCAAGTTGTTGCGATAACGAACTTATTATGATCCAAGATATAAACTGAATAACAGTTCGCACACATCCTTCAACTACACTCATAGCTTCGTGTTATATTGACTTCGTGGATGGGGGCTTATGGTGTATACCTAGCCCACTAACTAAAGGCCGCTGACTTCTAGGCCCAGCCCAATCTCAAATTACGAACAATTAGGGTCATTCAGCACAAGATTAAAGTCAGCCATGAATCAATGGTGGCGGAACGAGATGATCGTGAACTTAGCTGAAAACCGAGAGAGCAGAATAAGGACAAGCACGTATGCACGAACCAAGAATATAGGGACTATGTTGTAACCCACAATCTCAAGCCAACGATCATGGAACATCGATCATATTAGGCTATAAATGCAGGAAGAGCAAGACTGGCTAAGGTAAGTGGGACTACATTGAGAAATTCTAGTTCTCTAAGGAAAAGGCTGACTTGATCGTCAGAGTATTTTCCTCGAAATCATTTTTGGGATCTGTTTTGCAGGAGGAGAAACTTCTGATGGATAACGAGTGTTTTACATGGTGGAATTGCAACATCACTTATGGAAAGACCATTTTTCAAGAGACGTATTTATCATCATAAGTTGGAATGATACTATTTATTTAGTCAAAAAAATCAAAATTAACTAATTTAAACCATAAAATTCTATTGATATATAATAAGTAAGGATATTATCATATGCCTATTATTTTTTTTAAAAATAAAAATATCTCATAAAGATGTTGGGAATTTATAGGCACCGCAAACCTTTTTAAAAATAAGTATATTACAAACTGAGTATATATTACATTTCTAGTGTTCTGCCTCTTATGCTTCCACCCCTTTGCCGAAATAAAGTAGGCCAGGCCAAAAATAGAAGTGAAAGATACTCTAGAGTAGTATAAATGTGTGAATGTAGGCAATATTACCAACCTAAATAAAGTGTTTACGAGGGTAATCCCATTTGCATAAAATGACAAAAGCCAAAACCAACAGAATTGGTGGGCAGATAAGGTATAGGTTAGATTTGTGGCATAGTATTAGATTTTTTATTTGTATTTTCGGAATATATTTTAATATAATATCAGTTGTACATAATTAAAGATATTGATGGTCAAACATTTTTTTGAATCAACTGTCAAAAGTTAAAGTGTGCAACTTGTATCAGGACAGAAGAGGTATATTTTATAAGCTAACTTTGTCAAAACTGAACACAAGCGCAAAAGAAGAAGAAAAGCACTCCTTCCTTTAGCTTCAAGATAATTTCAAAAAATGACATTTAGATGGAGCGAAAATAAAGTTGCCCATGAAGGATTAATGTTGAATTCAAAAAGAGTTATAAAAACTATTGTTTGAAACTATTGAGTTTTGATAGTCTCAAAGAGAGACCGAAGCCCCATGCTGGAGTGATGTGCTCATTATATACTCTATTTTTAGCACATTTGATACTCATAATTGTAATAGATTATACGTTTTGCTTTAGAGAAATAGATACTTTACCAATTAGAGGGCTGGGATAACATTTCATCATTTTGTATCCTAACTCCTTGATTTTTGGAGTGTTTAATGTTTAGTTGGAGTCTTCCAAGATAGTCTGAGGATCGAAAATTGGATTCAAAGTGAAGACTAGATCATTGGAAGAAGGTCATCTGCAAGACTAGTAGAATATTGAGGAAGGAATGAAGACAAAACAAAAGTAATGGGTGAAGCACTTTGGACCAAGGTTTGAAAATGATCCGAGATAGTATAGTGTATGTAGATAGCATCATTGGATTTTTCTTCGCGAGTAATATAAAAATAACTATTAAAACTCTCAAAACAGATCAATGGTTCACCCTAGGGAAGCAAAAGAAAAAGGGATGAGAACTGGTTTGCACTCTGTCGAGGTTGAAGAAATTTTCCATGCCTCGTGACAACATAGTAGCTGAGAGTTTGCTGCAGATTTCACAAGCCGCAGAGGCTCTCCACTGGATGCGACAAGTATCCAACAACTTGCTTTTTGCTCCCTTTTTCCTGTGCTATAAATAACACTCCATCCCCTCCTTTCTTATCCTTCTTAGCCCGACTTAGGGCCTTAAAACCCTAGTTTTTCTTAATCTTCTCTCAGTTTTTGCACTTCTTCCATGAATTCTTGAAATTATTTTTTGCATTTTCATTATCTAGGCTAGTTTTCTTCTCGGGGAAAATTGATTGAGTCTTTCTAGCCCATGTAATGAGAAGTCTTTATTGCCTATTTATGAATCTTGATTATTTTGCATTTGTTATTCTTTAATTGTGGTAGCTAGCTTCATTAATGATGTTGGATGTTTGATAATATGAAATATTTGTATGATTACATGCTAGGAATTTAAGGAAGTGTACAATTTCCTCTCTTTTTGGTATGAAATCCAAGAAAATGGAATTAGAAATTCTAGTTGTGTTGATGATGTCAAGATTGCTAGATGAATGTGATAATGTTGATCTTTGTCATGTCTTAAGGTAGCACTAAATGGGAAAGTTTTGAATGTCGATCTTTCTTGATTAACCCTAGGAATGCATCAGTTGGTTAAATACCTAGACATTTGGTAGAATTTTAGTAGGTGTTATCAAGCTTATTGGATCTTTGTGCACAATTCCATTGATGAGATATTTTTAGGTGGCGATCACCTAAAGTGATCATTAATGAGATTTACAAATAGTAGTTGAACACTTTTGTAGATTACACTTAAGAAGAATAGAATGTTTATCTCTGAAATGAAAGGTGTAGCACTCACAATAGGTAATCAAGGTGAATAAATAGGTGATTGCTTCTATGATCTATAAGAGGCTCGAAAGTGAAAATCAATTGTACAAAGGTTCCGTAACTTGTGTTTTAATCCCATCTTTTATAATTATCATACTTGTGTTTATATGTTAGTTACTTTGTCTTTAAATTCATAACTTATATAACCAAGCATGCTTAAACCCCCCCCCCCCCCCCTCTTATTGATTTTATAACTATTCATGTATATGCTTATATCTATCTTTATACGCATGAACCCTTAGGAAAATTCCTCTTCTTCGTGGACGATCACACTTACGAGTATATACTTAGTTGTAATTAGGACGTGATTGAAGTTACAAATTGTATATTTGAGAGGTAAGACGACGACCTCCCAAAGCCGTTGTCGTATTTTTCTAAAGTGTTTAAGCATATTTGTGTAAATATTTGTTATTTGACTTTTATTTGATTTTTTGTTTGTGTTTGGAGACTTAGTGCCTTTATTCTTGGTTTAAGATACATACTTTTTCCAAGAATCTAGAACCTTTGCACTACGACCCGAATTCTTTGTGCTTCTTTTATTTTGTTTGTTTTGTTCGGAGTTGGTATTGCTTGAGTTCTTGGTGAATTTTTACCGAAAATCCTTGCGATATGATTCCATTTTTTTATTTAAAAATGGAAGATCTCACCTTGAGGGAACTTATGATGAGAAGAAAAGCTCAACAAGAATTATTTTGTAGGATTTGTCATTCCAACCATCCTACCTAGTTTTGTTATTGGTTGAGAGAAGAGAGCTATGAGGAGGATAGAAGTGTTGGCTTAAAAAACCAAGGGTATTATGAGGAGTATTATGGAGAGGTTAGAGCCGTTGGTTTTTAAGGTAAAGGAGCACAAAAATGTCCGTACTAAGATTCTTACAATTCGGAGTAGAGTGGTAATCCATATTTGTGGTATGAGAATGCACCGGAAAACCAACACTACTAGATATATGATTGGTCTTCACCACCTTATGTCATGCTCCAAAATAAAGCTCAAGGAGAAGGTTCAAGCTTGATGCATGAAGATATTTTGAACGCAATAGAATACTTGATCAACTTGGCCAAGACCAACGAGGAAGCGGAAACTCAAATATCTTCAAGAATCAAGACTATTGAGGGGCATGTGAGCAATATGATGGAAGTGTTGAGATGAATGGAAGCTTGATTTTTTTTTTTGAAGATATACCATCCCAATTTAAACTCAAAGATATGGTGACTGAGGTAACCTTGAAGAATCGATATGAGTTTTAAGGGGATAAGGAGTTGGTTGTTGAAGGCAAAAATGTTGAGGAAGTGATGAAGTCCTACATGCATTATTCTTGCCATCATCACCCCTACCCACACTTATTGAACCAACTCCACCATTTTTGGAATTCTTGAAGGAGACAATAAGGGATCCAAATGATTATGCTAAGTTTCCAAACCACCTATCTCCTTTAAGACCAACTCCACCTCCACAAAATCTTCCACTTGGAAGATTTATAACCCCATCTCTCTACTTTTGGATACTCATTGTGAAGGCATTTAAACATTCACCATATGGGTAACATTAGGGTCGTGTCGACGACCGTAAATACACGGAACTTCTCGAGAGGCAACCCGAGCTTAATTTTTTAAGTAGGCTTTTATTTTGAATTAAAAAAGTTGAAAAATCTCTCACGTTTGACCTCACACTCTTATCCCAAAACCACAAAAACAACACCACAATCCACCACACAAAGAGATTCACCACCAAAATCACTACCTAGGAGTACTACTAGTCGTTTTTTGTGGGTGTTGATCGAGACTTGTATAGTTGTGGACTTGTAGTAGTTGGGATAAAGTTTCAGATTGGGCGGAGTTTGAGAACATGGAGGAGAAAACATTCATTTAGAAGTGAGCATTGCCACCACCGGGAAGGATCTTCAAGGTCCTAGTTGTGAGTTTTTTCCCCTTATTTCTTTATCTTGTCTTTTTGTTCACAGCGAGGACAATGTATGTTTCAAGTGTGGACAAAAAGACAATATAAAAAATAAGAGAGAAAGAAAAATCTCACAACTAGGGCCTTGAAGGTCTTTCTCAGTGGTGGCAGTGCTCACTTCTCAATGAATGCTCTCTCCGCCATGTTCTTGAACTCCGCCCAATATGCAACTAGGTAGATGGTTTATATGCATGAACTCTTGGGAATATCCCTATTTTTTGGGGATGATCCGTCTTGCCAATATCAATTTCGTTGTAGTTAATACGTAATTGGAGCTATAAATTATATATTTGAAAGGTACGACGACAACCTCCCACAGAGCTGCCTCTCCAGAGGCAGATACCAAAGAGGCTAGAATTTTTTAGGACAAGAGATCAGGGAAACCTCACCAAAGGCACATAACAAAGGTACATTGAATATGTTACGACTTGCGATATATGGCCTAGGAAAAACAAGTACATGGAGCTGAAAATCATAATAAGTAGAGCGTAAAGGGACAAGGAGCCCTAAGGGATGCACAACCATGAACAACGAACAAGGATATGATTATCCTTATTCAAGACAATACCGCCTAACAAACAAGGTCATGGTGATCCCATACCCATGAGTTCATCAAGAGCTAGTTCCCTAAAAGAACTCCCATGAAGAGAGAAACAAACCCTAGTGAAACCCATAATAGCAAAGCTAAAACTAGGTCTGATACAAAACAATGAACTTAGACGGACAACGACCATAGAAGACACTAACAATAGTCCCCACATTGGACGAGGAACTCACCAAAAGATATTATACCCACCTAGTAAATGGTTCATCACACACTTTCCTAAAGCATAGGTAACATATCTTGGAAAATTACAGAGTTGCAAGTAGAATTATCCGTCAAGGACTTCCTTTGATCTATTAGTCAAAAACCATATCTAGATCTCGAAGTATAACCCCACTGAATAGACTTCGATCATGCACAAGAAAAAAATTAAGTTCGAACGCTACTAAATAATATAACAACCTAACCTAGAATAGTAAATGCGCAATGATTATAGTCAACAATTATAGCACCTCATATATGAAACAGGTAAAATTATTATCCATTCAAGATAAAATCTTTAAGGAATCCAGTAAACCCTATGAATAACACTGATTAATACTATTACAGCATAAGATCCCTAAAACTTAGGATTATATTAAACTATAGAATAGTCTCATATCAAAAGTTACATTGATACTACGAACAATCCAAGGCACTATCTAATCACTTCCAATACTCTTTTCAAACAATGACCTTAAAACTCTTGATGGAGGATAATTCCTTAGATCCTTCCTCCTCATCAAGTAATCCAAGAACATACATGAGTAATGTTCCCCATTTCTCTCACTATGCCTCCTCCGAACCTATGAAGGTGCTCCATCCTCCTCATGGGGTGGACCAAATAGAAATGCAAGTAATGGCCATGTATTTTCCCACTGTACTTCCTTCACTCTATAGTAGAACCCACCTGAATAAACTCGTGAAAGAACTCCTCCATCATAAGTTATTCAACCAAGTGGACCATCTTCTATCCCCTCACCAATTGTCGCAAAACTAGTGTCGTTCCCATGCATTGGTTTCCTTTAGTACCCAAGAACTTCACACGTGTATGGAAATGATCCCTTATATTTTTCTGTAGAAATATTGGCCTCGATTAATGCCTAGAACAAATAGGTATATGCATAACAGAAACTATGTCAAAAACCAGACCTACAGGTACATGAACAATAATACCTAACTAAAAAATACTTACAGTAAGCAAGGGAAATAAACATGATGTACACTTACACTAACCAGAGCAAGGCTACCATATCTTCCACGCATTGTGATTTATCCCTTTTTGACAAACCTTCCCACTTGTCACAAAGGAAACTTCGGCATGCTTATCCCTATAATTAATAAACCAAATATTCCTGAATAATCACAACCCCCCAGATAAACCTTTCCTAAAGAAAGGTCCATCATCATATAAATGCTCACAATACACTTAGAATATTTGGATTCACCCCCAAGGCAGCACATTGCCTATGAAAAGCAGGAAAAACATGTAGAATATAGAATGAAGAAAACCCTTTAGTGGGGAGTGGATTTTATAGAGGTATAAAGTTTTCTTAAAAAGATAAACAGTAGTAATAACTCCCTCAGAAGTTACACAATGTTTCAGGTCCTCGAGGATTTGACCGACCGACAAATAAATACGTTGGAATACGTAACATCTATAAAATTATGCACTTCTAAAGGAGGAGAAACTGAAAAGGAAATGCTTGCATGGCATGTCTATCAAATTACCGATTCCCCCACCAGGTTATATGGAAGAATAGTTATTCCAGTGCCAATAGCGCCATGTCAGCCTTCATACCACGTCAAGCAGTCACAAAACATGGAATGCTTGTTCATTTTCTTGAGCCCACCACCTGCTCGCTGACTCAATATTCATACCACACAAAACCATTGTGGCGCCCCTCGTTATCCAATCCCCCTCTCAGTTGGCATAACCAGGTTTTTGAGCAGCCATCAATGTACTATCACGAATGACCAATTTGAACCACTATAGGACACCCAACACCACAACATGGTGTGGGAACTATCCCATCACATAGCAGCAATGCCCTTACACAATACTACTAGCCAAGCATATTATATAGGAATCTAGGCTCGGGATCTCCTTTCGTGCTACTCCATCCTTTTGATGTGCAGCATACCAATCCGGTACAAACTTGCACTAAGAGACATAAGTAAGAAAATTACCTATGGATTCGTATGAAAAATTATCTCCACAATATAATGATTTAAGTGGGCAAATTACCTACTGATTCCTAAAACCTTATCAGTCACAAGACACAAGCAGGAAAATCTACTACTGCTTCGCAATATTCTGGTAATCTCCTATGACAAAGGTAGGATAATCACCTACAACTTTGCTTCATCGAGAGGACTTATCCCTCACGTTAAACAAGTAGAAAAATCACCTATGGATCCACAATATTTGGGGAAATCATCCGCCTAGTGACACCAAGTAGGATATTCTCCTACAATTTCGCCTAAAAGTTTCCCTATACCCAATAAATAGTATGTCACATTACGACATTGCCCTACAACGTAGTTCCACACATCTGGACAAAAACACTACACAAAGTGGTCTTTTGTTTCTTAATGCCTGCAAACTCCATTTGTCTTATATATTTTAAGTAATAAGAATTATGATCAACCGTTGGACTAAAACTCTCACGTCCAAGTTGCATGCTCATCAAATACACAGTATACGAGTAAGATTTTAGATGTCATTGCAATTTTTCCACCTCCTTCTCCATGTAACGACACCAGGACATCACTATCTCATTCTAATCCACGTGTCCTCTCCTCATGGATTTTGCAATTTCCTTACAAATACCTAAATTCAATTCATACTGGTCCTTGAGTGATGCCTCTATGATAGTGCACTGCTTTTTCAGTTCACGTCTTTATCGTTTTGTCTTCTCGCTGTATATCTTCATATTTTCCAAAAAATGAATGTTAAATATCTCTTTTCTTCATATGGACTTTTCCACTTACATGATATCAATTCAAAATGATACCACTCTTCCTTCAATAACTATATTTGGGCAAATAAATCATCTATACGATCATCTTACTTCTTTATAGTACCAGTTTTTTTAGAATTTTCGTTATTCTTCTCCACCAAGAATTTTCGCCACTCATTTCCTTGCCACATAATAGTCATCAACTCCCCCAAAAACCTTGTTGATCATAGCATATTGTTCATTGTACCCTCCCTTTTACTTTCTCACTTCAACTTTAAGTTTCTTCATTGTCTTCTTCCTCCCACCCTCCATCCTCCTAAACCTTATCAGCAGTCTGCTTATACGATGTCCAAGCTCAGTTTCCCACTCTTTTTACTTAGAAGGAATATTTAGGGCTTGAAGAAAAACATTGATATATAGCTACTAAATCTAGTAGACTCACCAACACGACCTTGCCAAGTTCACCTTTTGGAGGTAGCACGCAATGTAGTACCGGACACATAAATGCAAAACTTCTTTCCCTTCGCACTCTGCCTATCAAAATTACCATTATAATACATAAAGGTCTCCACACACTTATCAACATCAGAGTTAATCATAACATTAATTGCCCACAACTAAGTTCATTACTAGATTTCCTTATACAATTTGTATATCTACGTGCTAAGTCAAGATACGCCCTGCTCACGTGTGTTACCTTTCCGATGTTAAATTATTAACCAATGAGTATATCCCCATCGATCTCAATCACATACGATGATTTAGTCATGAAAAAAAATTTCCCGTGCCACGAAGTCTTTCTAAGAAACGTACCCAACGATCACCGGCTGGAATGAATACAAAGGGAAAAATCATTATGAAAAAATTTTCGTTAAACACTACATATTTGAGATAAACAAATTTCATGACTTCTAACATAATACTAAAATATGATTGTTGTCCAGACATCCTCATCATTAATGTTTAGCTTGAAATTAACATTCCTAGTTAAACCTAAGCTTCAAAAAATCTTGCTACTAGATGACCCAACCCTGTCCCGACCCCCGATAAGTGGCTTGTTAGCACCTGTCCTAAGCTTAATTGGATCGCTGGACATCCCAAATGCGTCCGCTTTGCTAGAACTGGCTCCCTTAGCACATGTCGGTTTCCATCTCCTCCCTATCTTCCTCTTCATGACCGAGAATGATTGGTGATCCTTCATACATGAACGACATTACATCATCGAAAGCAACACTTGATGTTCCCCCTGTTAGAGTCTCACATTGGTGGTTGACAGTCATATAACTCAATATATAAGATTATGGATTACCCCTACATAGTACCAATTGGTTTTATGATAGGAGCTCATGATTCTAATATGGTATCAGAGCCCAAGGTTGGC
>JAULKM010119801.1:0-21227 GCA_032355605.1 Rubia tinctorum | reverse complement strand
GTAGTTGGAGTAAAGATGATGGAAAAACTGAAGAAAAGTTCCTGAATTTTTTTTAGAGATGGGTCTTTGAAAAAACATTGGAGATAGGTCCCTGGAGCTCGAATAGAGTTAGAATTGCATAAAGATCTCTGCATAAAGTTTAGTCTGCCTAATAGGAGACCATCTCTTTAGAGTAATAGTTACAAGAAATGTATAACTTTCTTAAAATCATCTAGTTTTATTTATATAGTGAGAGCGTATTTTGTTAGATCGTCTAACAGTTAAACAAATAATGAAAACTCTATTTTCATAACTTTTAAGACCAGTATATAATTATATATATTTAAATAAATAAATAAATATATATTTTAAAATACTTTTAAAATTATAAAAAAAACTCATTGTAATAAATAAAAATAAATATTAAATCATTTCATTAATTGTATTAATAATAAATGAACAATATCTAACTGTTAGAAATCTAAAACATAACTTTCTATTATATATTTATTTGAACTTTCTTTCAATTAATTATATTTAAGATTCTATGGTAAATTATTCTCTTAGGTAATCACATACTGTTTTGTAATCAAGCTTTTTTTATGGATAAACAAATAATATACAAAAGAGGATGTCTTAGAATGGTGGCATTCCATAAAATTATGGGCAGGCAAGGGATTATTCTGTAAAATGGGTTTCACATTGTAACTAAAGAAAAATTGAGTTCTTAATAGTCAAAGGGAAATCCTTACAAATATCTTCTCCCCTTAATGAGGAAAGAGATAAAATTGAGAAGTAACTTTCCGATAACTTCTTCTTCGCCTCTCTCTTCTTCCTCTCTCGCCTCTTCTTCGTCTTTTCTTCGCTTTTTCGCCTCTTCTTCTTCATTTTCTTCTCTGCAATTTCTTTCTTTTTCTTCAACTCTCATCCCCCTTGTTTTTCCTTTTAAATATTAATCGTACTCCGGCGTCGCCATTCCGTTATTTCCGTTGATTGTCGCAGCGTATGAGGTATGTTACTCGGCAGGGCCTCGATTCTAAGGGTTTGTTTTCAGTTTCTATTTTTACTCTTTTTTTAGACTTTGATTTTTTTTCATTTGAATGCTTGCACATTGGATATGCATCATTTGTTTTTTGTATTTTGATGTGTTGTATGCGTTTTTCTCAATTTTGGTTTTTAAATTCTCTTCTTGTTGATACGAAAAACTTGTTGATTTTTCATTTTGAATTACGAGCTGCACCTGTTTACTTTCTATGTTGCAACTGGTTAGCATTCAGTGTCGACTTTTTAGCTATACTGTGAGTGCCATTTTATTTTCATTCGTTGTTGATTGTTCGTTTTGAATCATGAGCGACATCTGTTTACTTATATGTTGCATCTGTTAGTAATCATTGTGTATTTGTTAGTTGTAATGTATTTGATTTTTTAATTTCTATTTGCTGTTGATTGTTTGTTTTAAATTAGGAATTGCATCTGTTTACTTGTATGTTGCAGATGTTAGTATCCAGCGTATACTTGTTAGTTATACTGTGAATGACCTTTTATTTTCATTCGTCCGTTTTGAATTACGAGTTGTATTTGATTACTTATATGTTACATCTATAAGTATCCAGTGCGTACTTGTTAGTTGTATTGTATATGATTTTATTTTCATTTATTGTTAACTATTTGTTTTGAACTAGAATTTCCATCTATTTGCTATGTATTGCAACTATTAGTATCCAATGTGTATGACATATTGCATGAGATGGATCTAAACTTGAAGTGGTTATAACTTTTAAGGAATCGGAAGTACTGAACATTGGACTCCACGAGACATTCCAGCACTAGGAGGATTCAGATGAAAATGACACTGAACTAGAAGGATTCAAACATGATCTTCCCGTGAAGATTAATAACTGATTCATTGTATTAGATACTGTTTGTTAATCTAGATAGGAATACTGTTGTAATTGTAAGTTCTCTAATGGAAGATTTTTATCCCGAGCACTTGTAGTATTTATCCTGTATCTTCCTTATTGTTTAGATGCTGAGAGTCCATCTCATGTTCGAAACAGACAAAATTTCATGTTTTAATACAAAGTATGCAATGATTTGCACGTGTTGCTTTCATGCCGACAAGACTTTCTGTGACCTCTCTTTGATTTAAATCAAGGAAATCTTCTCATATGTTTGAAAAAAAAATACATGTTTTAATGTAATCAGTATATATTGTAAAGTATTAAATGCAGTTGATTTGAAAATTTAAAAAACTTTCAAGTATTATGCAATCTATGTTCTGTATACTATAAAAAAACACTAGTTGTAGGCTAACATATGCATATTTTAACAAAACATAAACAATTCATAAGGTAACTTATGCACTACCTCCTAGTTAAGTTTTGCTTATCATAAAAGGAATTGACAGTTTTAAATCAAATGCGTGTTTTTGTTTAAACAGTGCACGTTGTAAGGTAATCAATGCACAATTAATATGACAATTTTAAACTGTCACATTTTAGTCTCCTCTGTTCTGTATACTATATAGCATATACTAGTTGTAGTCTAACATATGCATATTTTAACAAAACATAAACGATGCATAACTTAACTTATACATACCACCTGGAAAAGTTTCATAATTCATATTCACAGTTATTAAAACAGATGCATGTTTTAATACAAACGATACATATTGTAAGGTAACAGATACATAGTATACATGAAAATTTTCAGATGCATTTAGTTCATTTTTTTTGAATATTTGCCACATGTTTTGTACATGTTTATAGCAGCAAAATTCACACATTCAGAAGTTTCAACAATAATTTCATCACATCAATTCCTAAGTCATCTATGTGACTCGATCAAAGGTTCTACCCTCTATCACCACCTATAATCTCATAAAAATAACCTATAAATCCAAAACGGTTCTGAGTGCAACAGAAATGGTTCACCGATGAAACTGCACACAATATTGAATTCTACGGAGCAGGATCACCGGTCAATCATTTCTAATAGTTCACGACCTACATTCGCCGCAATTAGAATTCTGCATGCAGTTCCAAAAATTCAATGATCAAAGAAGAAGGAATTGAGGAATTGATCGAAGAAGAAAGAATGAATAGATTGTAGAAGGAGTAATGTTTGATGAAGAAGAATAAGAAAGTTCACAGATGGAAGAAGAAGGGGGAATTTGTAGATCGATCGAACAAGAAGGAGAGTTGAAGAATAAGAATAAGTGGATCGTAGAAGGAAGGAGGTTGTTTTTAATAGAAGAAGAAGAGTTGAGTTTATATGTTATAACTTGGCCCATATCTAATGACCCCGCCCGCAAGTTATTGATGTTTTTTTGTTAATTGCAGATAGATTCTTGGCATGTCCATAAGTTTATGCACAATCCACCTGTCAGAAAACCCCTTCTCTACAAAAACGTTGTCACTCAATCTTATGATAAGACTTATGGTTCAACAATTGATTAAAGATGGGAAATAATATAAAGTACTTTCTATAATTTTTAAAATGACTTATGTTATAACAGTGTCATATGAATTTTTTAAAGTAGATTTGGGTGAGACGGTCTCACTCAATCTTATGGTGACACTACAAGTAAAATGACTTTTTACTTCGGGCTTCATATCTCGTTTTATTTTTATTTTTTACAAATAACTAAGGAAAAAAGTTCTTTTATCTCGGTTATTTGTAAAGACGAAGTTAAAAGTATTTTCTACCACGGCTAAAAAACAGAGGTAAAATGTACATTTTTTTAAAACTTCGATTGTTATATAACCGAGGCTAAAAGATAAAAAGTTGAGATAAAAAGTATGACCGATATCACACACCTGTCTCACCTAGTTTCTATCTAACCGACGTCGATTGTTTTTACTACCGAGTCTCTATCATAGATTTGGGCCAAATTCCTATTTAGATCCATTTTCTAAAATAGTAATAGTTTAGATCTTCCGCATCTTAAAATAATATACATGCAATGTAAAAATAATATTTAATAGTCAATACTCTAAGTGACATGTCAAACTTGTACATTCGCTAATTTACATTTACCCTTTGTATTTTATTATTAATATTATTATTTTATTTATTAGTATATGAATAACTAAGGCTTAACTTTCTATATATAAGCACTAATAACTAAAATTTTACTTTAACTAATTATCGATCAATTCTTACTTGACTTTCCACATATAAACACTAATAAAATTGTTCCTGGAGATTGTGCAAGAATCAACTGTCATTAGCAGATTATCTTTACCAAATACACTCGAGGCACGAATCCACATGCTTGTCATGCTTATGTGAGAACACATCTCTGACCCACATCTTCTTCCATTACCCCTAGCACACCAAATATGGCTCACAACAGATCTACACGAGAAGATATACAAATATCAACAGCCGAGTGTAGAATTATGGACACAATAGCTTATACTAAAGCCGACTAGCCAAGATATGGCTCTCACGGCTATGATACTATAGTAGGTGTGGGACCATCAAAATAAACTCCTTCATGAAAAGCAACACATTTTCCACCCACAACATAGTGTTCACTATGCCAACAAGCAATTAGAAAGCCTAGCAAGGAAAAAAAGGCTAGTCATCTGAACACACCTCTAACCAAGCTCCAGATACCCAAACGGGAAACACCTTATATTTTGGCTCTTCAACATCTAGAGAGGGCATCTACTTGCATGGGATGGTTCATAAGGAGCTCAAGTGGTGAGTGGGTATATAAAGAGAGGCATACAGTCTACCTTTTTCATACATTGCTAAACACGTAGAGCGGTAGAGACCCTATCTTTGAGGACAAACCTACAATCATCATTGGACAAAGGTCTATCAGTCCAGCAAATTCAAGGTGCACAAATCAACGAAAATGCACCTAATAGCATATTCGAGGACCTATCTGATTTTGGCCTAGTCATGAGTGAAATCTCAAACCTAATAAAATTTCATCAGTGTCCAATATTTGTTTGGATCAAAATACATGACAATGTAATAGCTCACATATTGGTTACTCATGCTAAACAATCTGGAGACTATGTCTCTCAATGGGATCACATCCCACAATGTGTAACACTATTCTTTGATAATCAATGAATTCCTTTTTACCTAAAAAATAATAATGAAGGGTCAATTTTTACTTGAATTTCCATATGTAAACACTAATAAAAAGGTTGGATCTCAACTAATTAACGTTCAATCTTTACTTCACTTTCCATATATAAATACTAATAAAAATGTTGATTTTAACTAATCAACAATCAACCTTACTTGACTTTCCATGAAATGAATAATCTAAAAACAATTATTTTAAAATAGAAGATAACATGGAGCACCATCTGTAATTTTTAAAACTTTATTTAATTCTTTATATTACCTTAGGTTAATACGATCTCATATGAATCTAACTTCCCGATAAAACTCTTCACCTGGAGTCACTGAAACAATCGTACATTTGTTAGGCCTGCTAAATATCATTATTTATAAGAAACTTTCAAATTTAACCGAAAAATATTTGCTGCATTTGTCTAATATCCGACTAATGGAAGTCTAGTGAAGTGGAATTGGTTAATGTATTGACGAGACCGTGTCATAATGAAATAAAAAAACTAATACGTAGAGAAATTTCTTTTTGATCGATTAACGGTTAAACCAATTATGAAAAACCTCCATTCAATAATTTTTAAAGTCACATTATAATTATTTATACATCATATATTTAAAAAAAATCAAAATTATAGCAAGCTCGTTGAAATAAATAAAAACAAATATCTAATCACTTCGTTAGTTACATTAATTATAAAATGACCTCGTCTAATGGTTAGTTGGTTAAAAACAAGACTTTGTGCTAATATGTAATATAAAGAATTTTAATTAGGGATGACGTTTTAAATGAAATTTATGGAAAGTTTGGGTAATAAAGAGGGATCTAGGTAGAATTATCATTTTTTGCGTGTGTTGGACACAAATAATTGGGAAACTAATGATTCTAGATCATAAGAATCTCGCGGGTCAAAAATCCGAGTCGGAGAAATTCACGAACAAAGTTTATTTTCCCTATTTTTGCGCAATTGGCGCGTCTTTACTACCACATTTGATGTTTCATTTCCAGTACCTGATGTTCCAACCAAATCTTGTGACTTTTATTCACAAAAATAATGTGTTTTAAAGTTAATTTTGATCTTTTAATGTTGTTAATACTAAAAATCATAGTATGTCAGGCTATGATCCACACCAGCCCAATATGCACCTGGACCTACAAGACATGTAGAAAAAGGTCAGGCAAGCAGGCCCAGGGTCGTGCCCGCTTCGACGCTCCCATTAACCATCGAAGTCATTAGAAGCGTATCTAATTGAATAGTAGACTGATAGGAAAATCTTACCTTGTATCTTGCATTCTTCCTCGTTTTATGTGGTTTGGTGGCTGATGGGACTGGAGCTATCCCAACAGCGTCCGTCAAGATGCTACCTGTCTGACCTCACGAACATGTAGTGTCCCTGGGTATACAAGTTACGCCTCTCTGCTTTCTTTCTGGTTATTGAGCTGCTAAGACCATACATTATCAAGTCTCCCCATCCAATGACCTGATCAGGTAGATTGACCTGCATGCCAAATGGCTATGTCAGAACCTGACTTTTCCTGGGAACAGGTAGCGTGTCTGGAAGTTACTATTGCATTTTCCACACATTTTGGCGGTTCTTTTCAGTTTTTGAAACTACCCACCAACACACGATCTCTTTTTGTTAATGTACCCATTGGCGGTTACGCTACCTGTTTGGATGCCCACCACGTGTCCCGCTCTGACGATCTTTGCACGCTGGATGCGTAATCTTCGCTCTCTTCCTAGGTGGTTATCATTACTTTCTTTGTCGCCCTGTCTGTCGAGAGAACTAACTGCCTTCGTCTGTTCTCTTCCCTTTTATTTTTGCTCATTTGAATTCTTCATCACTTTTCTTTCCCTGCGATTCAACCCATGTATTTCCAATCGGCCTTTCGGTTCTCCGGAGACTTTTGACCCCCCCCTTCAAGGTATCATTTCTGTCTCCTCTTGTCTTCCTTCTTCATGTCATTTTTATTTTGTTATCATGGTTTCCACCGTTGGTCCCCCAAGTCAAAATCATATTGTGATACTACTAACCGGAGTTATGGGCAGCTCTTTGTGTTGTGGAGACCGCCTTCAATGCCCAACACACCATTCTCAGTATGGTCCACGATCAGATTCTTCTTCCTGGGGTCGGCCAAACAGTCTTGGACATGCCCCGGGGCATGGTTGCCTTTTATCTTGAAGCCCTTGAGCATTGCTGCCTTAGGTTTTCTCTCCATCTCTTCCTTTTTCCAGGCGGTTCTGGCCTTTTACGAATTAGGCCTAATCGACCTTCCTCCGAATTCCGTTTGGGTGGGTCGTTTTAGGCTTCGAGGTATTGTGTTGCCTCCTTCGCATTCAACCTTCTGTCACCCTGTATCGTATATTTTGCCATTTTGCTAGAATGCCCCCGGACTGGCATTTTTTGAAGTTCCGGCAGGATGGGCTCAAATTGTTGACTGACCTTCCCACTCGCATTGAGTGAAAAAGGCGATTCATCTTTGTGGACGAGGACCTCTTCTTGGGTTGTGATGATGAGAAGAGGGTCACTTACCCCTCTGGACCAGGGAGGGGGCGGGGTTCTCGTCTCAGCGCTTTCGAAACCTCCTTCTCTGCAACCGTCCATTTCCCGCCTCGAAGTCGTGAATGTCGGGTGGGACCACCTCTTGCGCGATTCCACCCTTTGCGCCGTTGGCCTGCCATATTTACCTGAGGCTATTTCTCCCGGCGAGGGCCTTGCTGATTTGAGCGGTATTCGTTATTTTGGCTGAGCTATTAACTTTGCCCATCGCTTCACCTTGTTTCTTTTTGTCATTCATTACTATTTTTTTTCCTTTTGCAGGATGTCCGTGACTGCCTTTCTCAGGGACCTGTCCAGACTCCCTCGTCGGGCTGGGAGCAGCCATCCAGTCTTGCAAGCTAACGATGTGGTTGGCGTCGTTGACCAATCGGTGGAGGTGATCGACGTCTCCAACACTAAGGTCATAGAGGATGAACCTGCTCTGAAGAGGGTGTGTCGCAGGTTGTGTATGAGAGAGGACAATAGCGGGGAAGGTCCAAGCCTGCCCCCGTGCACCATCATTGCAGAAGACGCCCTAGAGACGCCCTCCTCCACCCAGAAGGAGCTTACTCTGGCGATCTGGCCTGTTTCAGCTACCCTTTTTTGCACCCGTTCATGCATGACTTTTCTTCCCGGGGAACTTCTCCAGGCCCTTTACGTAGCTCATTTGCTTGGACAGAGTTTGTTTCTTATTTTTTGCCCGTGCCCCACTTCAACACTTGGTTGCGTGAACGCTCCCTAAATGTTGCTGGAACCAGGTCTTTAGCCGAACGGTCAGCCGCGGTCGTTTTTGAGGTCCATCTTTTCTCTTCTACTTCTCCCCATTTTTTGTTGTGATTATTTGTTTTTCCTTTTCTCCTTGTAGCACCTCTGTTCTTCCAGGGCCATGCAGGAAGAAAATGACAGTTTGCAGATGGAAGTTAGCGAGCTGAAATGCGGCCTGACTTCCATACTTTCTCAGGATGTCGTGTCGCGGAGCTGGAGCAGGATCTGGAGCTGGAGAAGGGTGTCACTGGATCTCTGCAGAGCTCCCTGAATCGCGCTGAGACCAAGGTTCCTGACTTGAAAAACTTCCAAGAGTGGGCTTTCACTCGGGGTTTCCCGAGCCTTTATTCCCTCGTGGTGTAGAGTAATAAGGTGTCCTAGCTATTGAGCGGCGTGTTGGTAAGGTCGATCTACCTCTATTCTCGCAAGGAAAATGAAGATCAATTGCAAGCTGGCCTTGGTGATGCTTTCATTCTTTTCCGGGAGTACAACTTCACTGAGTACTTCTCGCAGCTACACCCGGGAATGTCATTGGCCGAGCTGGACAGTTGGACCCCCGATGGCATCCCCCCTTGAGGCTGATGCACAGCCCCCCACTGGGAAACTGCAACTGGGTGTTGACACGACGGTCTCTGATGTGGAAGTTGCTCAAGTTATCGATAGCTCGAAGTAGGACGGTGAAACCGGGTGGGGTCAGTTCGCGGGGTGAGGGAGAGGAGGCTAGCGCCATGGTTGTCGAGGAGCCTGAGGAGAAAGGCAATGCAGGGGACCCTTAAAACTATCTGCTCTCTCTTCTTCTTCTTTATATCATCTGTCTGTTCCCCTATTTGAGAGATGAAACAATGCTACTTAATTCTGGAACGTTTGTTTGTGTGTTTTTGTGGTGCTTTGTTGTTTTTATCAGCCAGTGTCGATTATTTCGTTCGCTATCTTTGTCTTGAAATCGCTTCGTTTTCTTTTCTTTGTTTTTTTATTTTTTAAAATTTGGCATGCAATTTTTGCTGGTTGTTAGGACCAACTTCGTAGTTCTATCCTATATTTAGCTTCATCTTCATCTGGCATTGGCTGTGACCGGATTTTTATTTTCATTTCCTTTTCCTGTTTAAGATTCGGGTTGCATTTCCGCTGGCTATTGGGACCAGTGGTGCCATTTTTCCCTGAATTTGGCCTTTCCCCGACATCAAATGTGGTCGGGGATCCATTCCTTAGCCCCTTTGAGATTCGACATACACATTGCGCTGGCTGTTTGTGCCAACGCGACAACTTTAGTCTTAATCATGCATTTTTCCGGCGCTGGGTGTGACCCAGGATTCGTTCCTTAGCCCCTTTGAGATTTGGCTTGCACATTGCGCTGGCTGTTTGCGCCAGCGTGGAAAATTTAGCCTGAATCAGGCCTTTCCCCAGTGCTGGGTGTGGCCAGGGATTCATTCCTTTGCCCATTTGAGATTCGGCCTGCACTTTACATTGGCTGTTTGCGCCAACGAGGCAACTTTAGTCTGAATCGGGTCTTTCCCCGGCCCTGGGTTTAGCCGCAGATTCATTCCTTAGCCCCTTTGAGATTCGGCCTGCACATTGCGCTGGCTGTTTGCGCTAGCACTACAATTTTAGCCTGAATCGGACCTTTCCCCGACGTTGAGTGTGACCGGGGATTAATTCCTTAGCCTCTTTGAGATTCGACCTTCACATTGCACTGGCTCTTTGCGCTAGCGCGTCAACTTAACCTGAATTGGGCCTTTCCCGGACGTTGGGTGTGACCGGGGATTCATTCCTTAGCCCCTTTGAGATTCGGCCTGCACATTGCGCTGGTTGTTTGGGCCAGCGCGACAACTTTAGCCTGAATTGGGCCTTTCCCTGGTGCTGGGTGTGGTCGAGGATTCATTCCTTTTTTATCCTGCACTCCTCATAAACATTACACAAAACGAGGGTGGGGACGCAGATCGGGGTTTCCTCAGGATCATCTTCCTTTTTCAGGTTTTCAACTGGCTTGGTCCTTTCAGGAACCCCGTCTCGCCTACCTGTCATTTCAAAATAGGCCAAAAAACAACATTCATGAGTACATAAGTCTACCATCGCTTCAAACGTAGTACCTTTTCAGGTTAGCTATGTTCCAGGTTTTGGGAATTGGCTTCCCATCCATCGTCTCCGGCTTGTATGCTGCTTCCTTCAGTGTCGCCTTCATGGATGGCTGATGATATCTTGCTTTTGCTGCCTGCAGCGCCATTGGCTCTGCTCCCTGATGACCGACGTAGTTTTCTTCCCAAATTTTCCTGAGAATTAAGCTTGCCAGTTTTTGACCTACGTATATGAGCCAGGGCTCTGTGTAGCCTTTCTCGTACAGCAGCTCGCCTTGGAGACAATATTGTAAAACCTCTTTCTCATTGTTCCAGCTTCCTTTTCCACTGTTGACAGCTCCTCATGCTCCAGGTACTTGTGAATGGGGATCATCCAGCCGGACACTGATCCCTGTATCATCACCACCTGTCTTACATCTGCTGACCTGTAGACTAGCCCCTCAACTAGCATTGTCTTAGTTAAGTACATATGGGTTGAGGAGTCTAGCTTGTTCAATGCGTCCTCCATGGTGTTCTGGACCTCGGAACCCTAACAACATCAAGTTCTTCGATTTCAGCCGCTAGGCTTCTGGCTTCATTTTCGTACTTCATCCTTGGCGGCTCCTCGACAGCACTCTGCCCACCATACCAGTTGTCCACTAACGTTGAGTCTCCCTGTTATTTCCAAGCCTTCAATCAGCGTCTCGTATTCAGCCTCGTTCTTTGAGCCTGAGAACTTGAAGCGTAGGGCACAGGTTGACTCCACTCCTTTCAGGTCTGATATGACTAGGTCTGCGTCCGCTCCTTCCACTCCAGAGGCTCTATCTACATATAACTCCCATACATCCACATCATTTTTCTTACCCCAACCTGCAGACTAGGGCTCACCTTTCACTACAGCTCCTTTCATCCTTCCTTCCTTTGGTATTTTTGCAAGAAAATACGTTATCACCTGCCCCGAGTTGCCCTTCTTGGGGCATATTTAATGGTGTTTTCTCCTTTCTTTGGACTAGTCAGCGTGGGAAGATCTTTCAGGTAGAACCTTCCTACCCCTAATCCGAATTGGCATGTAGTTGGGTTCAGCTTCATTCCGGTCTCCCTGAGCTGCTGCCAAGTCTCCCTGACATTTTCCACGAATGCCTCATACTGATTGCTTTTTATCCCCGCGTCATCCACATATTCCTCCAGGTTTATACCAATATACTTATGAAAAACTCTATTTTCCACCCTTTGCTACGTTGCCCCTGGGTTTCTTAGACCAAAAGGCGCCATACTGCAGCCAAAAGCCCCTTTCTCCATGATGAATACATTTTTTCTACATCACCTTATGTCATTGAATTTTGCGATATCCCTTATGTGCATCGAGGAAACATTTGATTGGGTAGTTGACGAAGGCGTCTACCTTCTGGCCGATCATCGGCGATGGGTAACGGTCTTTTGGGCAAGCCTTATTCAGGTCCGTATAGTTTGCGCATGTCCTCCAGCTGCCGACACCCTTCCTAACCCGTACCGAGTTGGCTAGCCAGGTTGGATAAGAAATTTCTCCCAAGATCTCTGCTGCAACTAGCTGGCCTACCTTCTTATTAACTGTTTCACTCCTTTCCCAACACAGCATCCTCTGTTTTTGCTTGACTATCCCATAAGGGGGGGTTTCCTGCAGCTCATGATAGCCTACATCCAGGACCTTCACCTGTTTTGGGAGATTTGCTTCTACCTGCATTGACAAGCTTTCATTCAGCCTCACTATCTCTATTTCCACGGCTAGCTTTGATGGATTGTCCCCCCCCCTGTGATTAGCCTGACAGGTCTTGCTTTGTTAACCCGTGTTTTATAGCTTATGCCCTTGTCTTCTCATTTTCTCGTGCTGAGCAAAATTCTGTGGCACTCTCTGCCATTCTGTTGATCTCTCTTTACTGTAGCTATTCCCCCTGGTCGGGAACTTTAACAGCAAATGCAGGGTAGACATTATACCTTTGAGCAATGCTAGTGCGGGCCTGCCGAGTATCAAGTTGTAAGGACTGTTTGCCTTCACGACTATGAATTCCATGTCCACCATTTTACTTCTTTCACCTACTCCCACCGTCACCGGGAGGAGCATGATGCCTTTCGGCCGCACAGTACTGTCTGCGAAACCCACCAGCTGGGAGTTCGCTTGTTCCAACTTCTTCCTGGTATTCTCATATAATTTTTCAAAACAATGCCAATACATGATTTCTATGAAACTCCCTCCATCGACATATGTCTGATGTATTCTCTTATCCATTATCCTAACTATTATCACCACCGCGTCCGCACCTGCTGGTCTATCTGGTATCGGATCATTGTCGTCGAATGTTATTGTTTCGTTTGCTCACACCTTCCTTTGCTCTGGCATTCGTTGTGGGGTCTACCTGCAGCGTGCCTTTCGCTGAGAGTCGGTCATTCCTCCTGCACTTCTGCCTATGATGGCATATATATATCCATTACCGCAGCTGCTCTTCCTTCTTTACCAGGGGTATTCTCTCTCTGTCATCTACGGCGTTAGTTAGCTTCCTCGACTCTGGTCACCGTCATTGCTTCCTGTCAGGGCTCCTTGCTTTATCCCGATTGTCCTGCTATCTACGGAATCCTCCATATCTATTTTTCCTCTGGTACGTAGCCTTGTTGTGATCCTTCACACTTTTTTTCCAAATGCTCCAGTTCCCCTATCCGCACTCCATTCTCTATGTTGTACTTCAGGTGAATACAGTTGTTCGTGTCATGGGCGTGGTCATCGTGGTACTCGCAAAACTGGTATTTACCCCTCTTCTCCGGTGGCATCTTCATCCTCGGCGGAACATCCAACATACCTTTTTCCTCCATTAAGGCTGAAAATCTCTCTAGGTGTTTTGTTTAGGAGGGTGAAGATTCTCTCTGGCCTACTGAACCTGCTGGAAATTTTCCTGCTGCCTGTCCGGTCGACTCCCACTTTCTTAATCCTTCTTTACGAGATTTCCCCATCAACCCTGTGCTTATTATGGTCTCACAGCGCTTCCTTCCTCCTTTTATCTGCCAGTTCTACCCTGTGGAAATTTCCAACTCTCCTCATCAACTCATCAACAGTCATTGGCGAGTCCAGGGTGAAATCCCGCAACAACAGCTCATGCCTGAGACCGTTCACAAACGTGTCGATGAGGCACTGGCTGCTTCTCTCCTCCATCTGGTTTGCTTTATCATTGAATCTCTCCCAGTATGCTGACAGCGTCTCAACTGGCTTCTGCCTGATGGCGAGTAACTCCTATCTTGTCTTCAGAATTTTCTTCTTTTACATGAAACGGGTTAAGAACCTTTCCTTCAGTTGGCCAAAGCTGTCTATCGTTCCACCTTCCAAGTTCCTGAACCACACTCTGGCCGCAAATGCCAGGGTTGTCGCGAACACTTTGCGACATATAGCTTGCGGTATCGCAAAAGTGGCATGTTGGTACAAAAGGTGTGCAAATGATCCTTTGGGTCCGTCTAACCATTGTACTGTCTCAAGTTCATCAGTATTTTTCTGCTTTGGGTCTGTCGTAAACAACTGTATCCATCTGGTAAACGGTGAACCCCTAGCCTGCCTATCTGAGCCCTCTTCCTCCTTTTGGTGATGCCCTTCCCCCGGTCCATTTTTTGTTCCTCTGGAGTGGTATATAACCCTCTCTCCATTCACGGTCTGCCATCGCTTCTCCTACTGGCGGTACTTTTTTTCTCTCCCTGGCCCACCTTGGGTTGTCTGCGAAACTTTCCCTCCTCTGGTGGATTCCTCGGAATCTCCTCCTTGTTCCAGGAAAAGCTCCGTCGGGCGTACATCATGTCTCCTCCACTGCAGCTGCTCGTCTTCCATGTCCTTTAGTATGTTCATTATCTCTTTTTGGGATGCCATTATTGTTTGAAGGATCTCTGAGTTGTTCACTGCTTCCTCCTCTGTGTGGGTTTGATGACTTTCTCCCATCGGCGTCAACATCGATGCAGGTTCATCTTCCCTGTCACATCTTCCACCGTCACCTGGTTATATAGGTTCTCCGGTATCTGTGCCTCCATTTTCTCCAAGCTGCGTGGGTGCTGAAATATTATCGCGATCCCCACAGACGGCGCCAATGTTAATACCAAAAATCTTAGTATGTCTAGCAATGATCCACACCATCCCAATATGCACCTAAACCTACAAGACAGACATAGAAAGGCCAGGCAGGCAGGCAGGCCCATGGCCGTGCCTGCTCCGACGCTCCCGTTAGTCATCAAAGTCATGTAGAAGCGTATCTAAGTGAATAGTAGACTGATAGAAAAATCTTACCTCGTGTCTTGCACTCTTCCTCGTTTTATGTGGTTTGGTGGCTGATGAGATTGGAGTTGTCCCATCAGCATCCATCAAGACGCTACCTGTCTGACCTCACGAACAAGTAGTGTCCCTTGGTATACAGGTTATGCCTCTTTGCTTTCTTTTTGGTTTTTGAGCCGCTAGAACCGTACGTTATCAAATGTAAATCTTGTGTTTGCACGTTAAAATTTTGACACTAGTTAGTGATATTTTACTATCATAATTTAAATTTTAAATTTTCTTTCATTTTGTTTGATGTGTTAGTTTTTCAACATGTCATATTATAAATTAATATCAATTTTTTTTCTATCTATTAGATGTTTATTTAAGAGTTAAGTCCTGCCAATATGACAGTTCAATCTCAGACAATGCCAAAATAACCTTTGACTCCGCAAAATTTTAAGTCAGTGTTTTTTTGGCTGAATTTTGATGAAAATATGATTTTGTCCTTGGCTTAAAAAATAAAAAATGTATAAGAGAAAAACCCTTGTCTTTTCCATTTCTTTCTCACTTCGTTGCCAAAATCCTTCGACACCGTTAGTCTTTCTCGTTCGACGACCAAAATGGAAAGTTGGTTTACGGGTTTCATTGATTCAACAGCCGTTAAGAATTGGCTGTGGTTGAAGGGTTGGTTGTGGTTGGCTTAGCGGGAATGTTGGTTAAAGGGGTGATTGTGGGGTGGGGCTGAGCGGCGAGCGAGGAGGGCGCGAGGGGGGTCAGGGGGTGGGTGGAGGGTTGGATGTAGAGTAGATTTTAGATGGTGGTGCTTAGTGCCTCTAGGGTTTCAAATAGTGAGAACGGCGGGGAGAGAGAGAGAGGAGGAGGCGCTAGGATGTGGCTATGGAGTGTGCCTGAGCGGCGAGAGGGGAGAGGGAGGAGAAGAGCGGAAGGGGAATGGGAGATGGAGGAGAGAAGGAGGAGAGTGGTGGCGAAGAGGAGGAGGAGAAAGGGTGGCATATGCTATGGTTAGCGGTGGCGTCTGTGGTGAGTCTGGCAATGGCGAGGTTTTTACAGGCGAAGGCGATGGCGGAGCACGGCGGCTATCCGGGCTCGCAATGCCCTTAGTCCAAAAGTCTATGGGGATCGTTGTGCATATATCTAGCCGGTTATAAACCAAAATATTTTTTCTAAAATGCTCATCTTCGCAAAATCTGCATCTTAGTGAAATTGATTTTCACTTGAATTTCATTTTCCAAAACTCCCTCAGGTTTCTTGGCCTCGATGTTGATTCAATATTTGAATCTATCAGTTTTTTTTTGGACTCTGGTTTAGTTGGGACAGGAATTTACAGTGTCGTTAAGTATACGAATCCGGTAATTTAGTTGTGTTTGAAGTCCGTCGTCATCTCTGGCAGCGACAAAAGTTCCATTCCGGCACGGGTGAAAGGGTTGACCATGTGGTTGGGAAAATGGTGAAGGGGTTCTCCAGGGCTTGGGAAAGAGGCTATGGTGGTGTGGTAGCAGGCGGGAACGGGTGATTGGTGGTGGCAGGTGGGAGGGAGGAAGAAGACCAGGTAGAAAAGTTTTTTTTATTTGTTATTTTAAAGGGGGATAAAATGGGAAAAACAATTCATCTCATGCCGGTATTCAATTGGTTAATGCAAGAATTAGGGAGTTTGGATATATCGGTAATTTTTTTCCAAAAGTTAAGGTTAGATTGCCACATACAATAATTAGTTAGGGTTAAACTGGCACTGTATGAGATTGCAGAGTTATATTAGCACTTTTAGCATAAATTTGATGTTTTCATAGTGTGCATTGATTTTTCAAACTTTCATATTCATAACTTTTTTGATATATGTATCACATTTATATCAGATAAACTTATACTTATAATTTGATATTTGCAATTTAATATATTAATCTGTCTAAATTTAATTATTTGATATTTGCAATTATTATCTACTTATAATTATACAGGTATTAGTGTCATTCTCAATCATTTAACACATTCAAATAAAAATGAATTATCAAGTTATGTATCAAACATTAATATAAAATAAGTTAATATAAATAGAAGGTCTCTTGCAAGACTGAATAACGGTTAGACCAATCGTTTCCACCTCATGAAATATCGTCCTTTGAAACTCTAAACTTTCACACTGTTAGGGGAGCCTTCCGCCATAGCTTTAACGGCTTCCCCCCATCCCGCAAGCCCTTTTCTTCAACCAATACTAACCCATTTGCAGCCAAGTCCCACCCCAAGCTCAGTTGATTCATCATTTAACATTAGCGGTCAATGTTGACCCAAACATCAACTATCATACATTATTTCCACTAAGATATCAACCACCGCGACCGGCTGTTACCACAATAGCCCGTGGTGGCCGCAACAGAGATCATGGATAACTTCAACCGGAGGATGGCTACAATTGCAATCGACACTTAACTACGAGAAGGTCACAACTGTACAAACGTTTAACTCCAGTCTCAGGAAAGCCTAAAGCGTGCACAACCCTTGGTCTACTCATGGCAGTCAAAGCGTCCGACCGGTCAAGGCCTAATCCACTCGGCCTGTCAAACATGCTTCGACCGATCAACGCAGACTCTTCTCGCTCATAAACTACTATAAAGGGCATGCTTAATATGATCAACAACTAGCTTTGGTAGGATTTTGACTTTTCGCAACGGTCAACCTCGTCGGGAAAGGTGGATTTGGGAAAAGGTGGTTTTCGAAAGAGCTTTGCAATTTCCAGGGCCAAAGGTTGCTTTCATTTTTATTTTGTGTTGTTTTTAGTTTTTTTGCTTTCGCTTTCGCTTCCAGCATAACTTGGGTTTTTGAGTACTGATTTACTTAGGGTGTGTTTGGCTAGGCTTATAAGTGTTTTTCTTATAAGCCAATTATCCTTTTAGTGTTTGGTAAGCTGTTAAAAAGGTTTATTTAAGAAGTAGAACCTATTTTGGGGGGTGGGGGAAAGTAGAAGCTGGTCTCCCACGACTTTCAAAATAAGCCAAAATGAGTAAGTTTTGATTACAAGCACATTTCTGCTTACAATCGACACTTAACTACAGGAAGGTCACAATTGTACGAATGTTTAAGTCCAGTCTCAGGCGAGTCTATAGCGTGCATAACACTGGGTCTACTCGTGCCGGTCAAAGCTTCCGACTGATCAATGCCTAATCTGCTTAGCCCTTCTAACATGTTTCAACCGGTTAACGCAGGTTCTGCTTGGGCCAAAACTACTATAAAGGGCTTGCTTGAGATGATCAACAACTAGCTTTAGTAAGGTTTTGACTTTTCGCGACGGTCAACCTCATCGGGAAAGGTGGATTTGGGAAAAGGTGGTTCTCGAAATGGCTTTGCGATTTCCAGCGTGCCTAAGGTTGCTTCCATTTTTATTTTATATTGTTTTTAGTTTTTAGTTTTTGCTTTCAATTCCAGCATACTTGGGTTTTTTAGTACTGATTTACTTAGGATGTGTTTGGCTGGGCTTATAAGTGCTTTGCTTATAAGCCAAATATCCTTTTTGTGTTTGGTAAAATGTTTAAAAAGGGCTTATTTAAAAGTAGACCTATTTTGGGGGGAAAGGTAGAAGCTGGTCTCTCACGACTTTCAAAATAAACCAAAATAAGTAAGTTTTGATTACAAGCATAGTTTCGCTTACAATCGACACTTAAATATAGGAAGGTCACAACTGTATGAACATTTAACTCCAGTCTCAGGCGAGTCTAAAGCATGCATAACACTGGGTCTACTCATGCCGGTCAAAACGTTCGATCGGTCAATGCCTAATCCGCTCAGCCCGTCGAAGATGCTTCGACCGATCAACGCTGGATCTGTTCGCGCCAAAACTACTGTAAAGGGCATGCTTGAGACGATCAACAACTAGCTTTGGTACAATTTTGAATTCTCACAACGGTCAAACTCATCGGGAAAGGTGGATTTTGGAAAAGGTGGTTCTCGACAGTGCTTTACGATTTTCAGAGTGCCTAAGATTGCTTTCATTTTAATTTTATGTTGTTTTTAGTTTTTTTCTTTTGCTTTCGCTTCCAGCATAACTTGGGTTTTAAGTATTGATTTACTTAGGGTGTGTTTGGCTGGGCTTATAAGTGCTTTGATTATAAACCAAGTATCCTTTTAGTGTTTGGTAAACTGTTTAAAAATGGCTTATTTAAGAAGTAGAACCTATTTTTGGGGAAAAAGTAGAAGTTGGTCTCCCATGGCTTTCAAAGTAAACCAAAATAAGTAAGTTTTTCTTACAAGCACAACTTTGCTTACAATTGGCACTTAACTACAGGAAGGTCACAAATGTACGAACGTTTAACTCCAGTCTCAGGTGAGTCTAGAGCACGCATAACACTGGGTCTACTCGTGCCGGTCAAAGCGTCCGACTGGTCAATGCCTAATCAGTTCAGCCCGTTCAACATGCTTCGACCGGTCAATGTCGACTCTGCTCATACCGGCTCGGCTCTGATAAGGTTTTGACTTCTCGCGATGGTCAACCTCATCGGGATAGGTAGATTTGGGGAAAAGGTGGTTCTCGAAAGGGCTTTATGATTTCCACCGTGCCTAAGGTTGCTTCAATTTTTATTTTATGTTGTTTTTAGTTTTTTGCTTTTGCTTTTGCTTCTAGGATAACTTGGGTTTTTGAGTACTGATTTACTTAGGGTGTGTTTGGCTGGGGTTATAAGTGTTTTGCTTATAAACCAAGTATCCTTTTAGTGTTTGGTAAACTGTTTTAAAAAGGCTTATTTAAGAAGTAGAACCTATTTTTCGGGGCAAAAGCATAAACTAGTCTTCCACTACTTTCAAAATAAGCCAAAATAATTCGGTTTTGCTTACAAGCATAGCTCTGCCAAACTCACCCTTGGTTGGTTTTGCTTTTTTTTAATCTTTTTCTTTTAAAATTAGAGAAGGTATTTTTTCCTTTTTTTATAGGCATCAGATCAGAAAGTCTTTGTCAAGTTAGTTTTTTCGGCGATCTTTTATACGATAATACCTTGTTGGCTTTCTGATATACTCTCCAAAGTTGTTTTAGGAGAAATCCGAGTCAAAATTTCCTTATACTGACTTTTGGCGATTCCCTATGAGGTTATAGAGTGGATTTGTAGACTCTGACTAGTTTAGATAGTTTCATGCACTACCTTTAGACCAGTTTATTTTGGTTGTTCAATCCGGTTCGGGTTAAAAAATTTGTAAGCACAATAAATGACTTTTAAACACCAAAGGGAATGCATTTTAGGCAACATAAAATGACCGGGATATGTCTCCTACTTTTGAAAGAGGGCTTTAATTTTATCGAGACTAACCGTATTTTTAGAAAAATATTTTCATTTTCAGGTCATCTTTATGTTGATCTGGAAAGTGTGGTTAGGTCAAATTTTATGTGGTTGGCATGTCTCCCAGCAAGCATGCAACTTGCAAAAGAAAAATGCCAAATATAATGCTTATTATTGTAACTGTTTTGAGTCGGGACGCTAGTTCAAGTTGGTACATCCGCTTGGTGGGTTTATATCGAGTTTGCTAGACAATTTCATGATAGATGAGGACGAATGCATCATATGATATACCTTTCATTTAGCCACAAAGGTTGTTTAGAATTTTACATTTAAAGCCTTAGTGTAAATGGAATTATCACGTGTCAAATTGTAAGGTTTTCGACATTCTCATTAACATAAGGGTTGGATATCCAAACCCCATCACTGACAATTTTTATTTTTTAAAAAATACTAATAAGTAGATCAATTATCAAAAACCTCATTTAAAGTCAAATTATAATTATTTAAACATTGACATTCATGTATCAATTATATTAATTAGAAAATGACTCCATGTAACGATTAGTCGATGTAGTCACTCCAATACATATATTATCATTAAATTGAGGGCAATTGAATTTATCTTTCAAGACAATATAGGAATGGGATAATCTTTTCTTTTTGTGTAACTTTATCTACTTATGTAACACATATCATTGAAAATGTAAATTATTATCTTGACTAAATAAAAATGAGTTGTTTTGTGTGTCCGTCAATTATAGCCTTATATAGGTGGTACTGGTGCATAAATTATATCTCAAAAAAAAGAGTAACAATGTACTACCGAATAACTTTTGTCTTACTTACCCGCACCGTGGATCATAACTCACGCTACACAGTTGGTAAAATTCAGTTTGAATTAATACATTTTCAATATAATTTTAGATAATATGTTAATAATAAAATTTTGATTTACCATTAAAGTACCATATTAAATATAACTAGTATTATGTATATATAGAGATGTTCTATCTTAATGCAAATTGAAATGAATTTTAATTGATACTATTTTAAATTGCCAAGAGATATGGAAAAATAAATCATTGAAATATTCAAGAAGGATCTATTATATAGTCCAAACAACAATTAGAATCTGAGAAAATAAATATTAGCTAAAATTTAGGGCAAAATCTTGGGAAATACCGTCTTTCCATAGGCATATGGAAAGACGGAGTTGAATTGAAATTATAGAAAGGTAAAAGGTTTTAGTTGCAATATTAA
>JAULKM010119793.1:0-38238 GCA_032355605.1 Rubia tinctorum | reverse complement strand
TAATTTCTTCTAAATTACATTTTAAACCTTGGTCTTTCCATGACTTATGGAAAGACCGTCTTTCAAGAGACGGGCTCTTATATTTAAAGAAAAAATATCACTAAGATATAGGGTAAATACCAGGTATGTATTCATTTTCAATTATTCAGTCTTTTATACGGTATTCATACACTTTGCTGACTTAACCTTCGAAAGATCCCCCCATGATCCCCCGGGATTGATTTTCTTGCACATCACAATTAAGGAGCTCAAACGCGTTGTTCGTTCGATTTCGAGACGCATCAATACTCACAATTATATTTTCGTAATGGATAAGAAGAAGGGTTAAAAGAGGTTTTGATTCATTTGAGAGGATCAAAGTTAGAATCACCTAGAAAATAGAATTAAGTTATCTGCACTTCCTTTTAGTTCAATTTAATATACATTTAGTTCAGTTTATTCGGTAAATTGTAATTTAATAATATTTGACTTAGTTTAGTCTTAATATTATTGTTCTTTACTATATTAATTTTTTATTCAGTTTAATTAAGTTTGATATAAGAGATGAAGAGAGTAAAATCTTGTAGACCAAACATGATTAAAAAGTAATTCCGATTCTTCAATAGTTGCAAGTTTGCAACATACTTCTCAAATCAAAAGTTCCATAATCTTCTATACTAGAATGAAGAAAATAACTAGAGAAATTATTTTGTCCGATATTGGGTTGGGTACAAGAGCATGTTCTTTTGTTTGTCATCAATTTTTTTGTCACTTTAATAATTTCATTTGTCTTTAGATAGTATGTGGTACGTATATGGCTCCTCACCCAAATATAGTAGGGTTTGTAAAGAAACACAATGTAATAATGGGGTGAACGGCTATTTTAGCAACTCACCCCCGTCAGACGCATCTATACTATTTACCATATAACATAAAAGCAAATAAAAAAGTTCATGTCACGTTTCTTTCACTTGATCTGAACTAACACCAGAGGAGGCAATCACTTTTCGTGGAGATATTTCGATGTCTACAAATGTAATTTCGAACCACCGTCTCTAACTGAGACGTCTATCGTCCGACATTGGATGGTTGTTAATAAACCACTGTGAAAAGGTTTTTATGTTCTCGAAAGGTTTTAATAAAAAGAGTTGTACTGTATGCAACTCTATGCAATATTTCAGGCATCATCAATACCACAATCATCATAGAGCAGCAACAACAATGAAAATAAAATTAAAAAAATAGCCTAAGATGGACTAATTTAATCTCAAACCCCTAATTTATTCATTCCAAAACCTACATAAACAGAGAAAATCCTCCTATTAGAACCGTCATAACCTATTCTCGCACTAGTATAAATTGTATTGAATGAACTAAAAATAAGTAAATCTAAAACAATAACAGAAAAAATAAATTTTAATAAATTTCATCAAACCAAAACTACCTCAACTGAATTAAAGTACAATTAATTAAATTGAAAAATAACATGTTCTAAATTTCACTAAAAAATTAGATATTGATAAAATAAATTTTATAATTCAAGCAATCAAGATGGTGTTGGTACTTGAGCTAGTAATTAATTAATATTGGTTCTTGAACACTTGAACTTACAAAGAGCCAAAATAACACTTTGAATATATTCTCCAAGGGGCATAATCAATTTTTGGTTACTTAGAGAAGATGGATTAGAATTCTCTCAATGTGTGGCTAGGGTTTTCATGTAGGGTAACTTAAGTTTATGCTAACCACAAGTGAATTATATATTAGAGTTATCCACGTGGACTACGTATTGATATAAATCAAATCAAATCAAACACAAAATGCTTATGTAAAATATGCCAAAGGGTCGCAAAAGGATTTAATAATTAATAATAAGGTACACGTAGGCTCATTTTCCTTGAAAAATGAAATAAAATGGACCCCTGGACGTCTAAAGTGCGACCCTTTTCCTTTTTCTTTCCTTTTTCTGTGTCACATTAGAATCATAAAAACTCGATCAACATTTTATAAATAAATAAATAAATAATAAAGTGGTTGTTAAGATATGTTTTTAAATGTTTAACTAAAAATGGCACACACTATGTTTGTGAGATTGAATCCCCTTCCTTCTACAAATATAATCCTATATAAGTTCAGTAATTGTACAAATAATTTTGAGATAATTTTTAGTGCAAAAATAACTCTAGTTACTTTAAATAAGTGCAAATATAATTCTAAAGACAATATTCTTGCATTGACTGGTCATTTACGGTTATTTACAGTCATTGACTGACTGAAAATGATCAAAATGCCATTTCAGCCTAAAGCAAAAACATGAAAGACAAAAATGCGCTCCGTCCACCATACCCAGCCGCTGAACACTATCACTAGACCACCCTTCCGCTGCTCCGCCACCACAGGTCCACCATCACCTTCCAACCCAACCACCATCACCACCTTCCCGCCCTCCCCACCACCACCTTCCACCCTCACCCCCTCTAACCCGCTACCCCCAGCCACCATGACCACCACCCTGACGACCATAACCACCACTTCTAGCCACCCATCTCCCGCTGCCAGCTACTAGTCCACCACCTCATGGCCAACACCTTACCCCTCTAGCGCCACCGCTACCACCATCCTCCGCCACCACAACCCATAGTCACACACCTCCCGCCACCACCGCCACTACTCTACCTTCTCCGCCGCCGCGCCACCCCCAATGCCAGGCACCACCACCCCTCTCGACTCCACACAGCCAACATCACCATCATCGCCTCGCCATCAAACGAGTGTCTCCCGGTCCAAATGGCCGTAGAAGTCCTCTACTTCGAACAGATCTGCCAGGAACAAAGGCATCATGAATGATGGATGCTCGAAACCCTAAGTCTGCAATGCTGGCGGATTTGCTTCAAAATCCATTAAGGCTTTCCGGAGGGGTGGCGATTTGCTCTCTGGCAGGGTGGTCATGCGCATTGGCTCTAGTTTTGCTCTCCGGTGGGGTGGTCGTGCGCACGATTCCAGATTTTCTCTCCGATGGGATGGCCATGAGCAGCGGCTCTAGATTTGCTCTCCAGCGGCTCACGAATAATGAAGACGGAGATTTGAGTAAACTGTGGGTGGAAGAAAAGAATAATGAAAATGAAGGAGATTGCAGCTTCAAGGGTATGAAGGTAGTTTCATTACTTTTGTATTTGTTTTTATTTTTTTACGAAGGGGTATATTTGTTTTTAACATAATCCAGTCTCAAACTGCCGAAAAAGCTTATATTTGCACATACACTAGTTATTTAGGGTTATATTTGCACTTATGTGAATTATGTAGGGTTATATGTGCACTTTTCTCTTTAAACTATTTAGGTTGACAATAAATTCAGTGATTTTTTTTATTTTAAATGAGAAGTCTGTCTCTTGAAAGACGGTCTTTTCATAATTTAAGGAAAGATCAAGGTTTAAACAGCAAATTAGAAGAAATCAAGATAAAAATTTTGGGTTGCATTAATCGGGTCATAAACTTATAACTACTACTCGCTGCATAATAAATTTTTAGTATTGCAACTAAAATCTTGTACCTTTTTATAATTTCAATTCAACCTTATATTTTCATATGCCTATGGAAACACGATTTTTTCCAATACTTTACCTTAAATGAGTGTCTAAAAGATTAATAAATTTTAATCTTGTAAATATGTTATGTTTTTAAATGAGGATGCATTTGAACCCCTTCAAGTTGATGGCCATCCCCTACTAAAACAAACCAATCACTATAGTGCAAGTTTAATTTTTATGGTACTTTTATGGTTACTCGAACCCTAAATGTTTTGATTTTAATTAATAAAAATACAATACTCTTTAATACAATAGATAATATATGAAAAATAATAACATTCATATATTTGAATAATAAATTTAAGTAAAATGAGGTACCATCTCCTTAATTTTTTTAAACAAAACTGGTTTCATACTTAATTAAACTCTAACTCATTTGTATTTAGTCCATTTTTCTTAAAAGTTATTCTTACGTTTGTGTTAAGATAAGCTTTCAGGCAATCCAGTAGCATCGAATTATTCCTTCATTTCTGAAAGGGATTCATGAATTACTGTAGTATAGATTCGCTGAGTGATTTATATTAAGGAACTTTTTTTGATAAGAAAAGTAATTTACCATTGCATGATGTTTTATATTTGTTTAACTAATTTGCAGGATTTCACTGACACATAAGTAATGTAGTTTTAAATGTTTGATAAATTATCAAAAGATTGTATATTTTGGAAGTGGTAATTATTTTTTGAGTAAAGTGGCAAAATAACCATGACTTTACATTGAAAGTGTCAATATGATCCTGTAAAATTCAAAGTGTCAAAATAACCCTAACTTTATAAAGTATGTGCCTAAATAACCCTGGGATGCGTTGACTTCGATTGTCAACGAGAATTTTGTCCAGAATGTAATGAAATGACAATTTTACCAATGAAACAAAAAAATGAAAAGCCATTATTTCTTCTTTATTTTTTGATTTAGTTTCTTCTCACCCGCCGACCTCCGCACCGGCTTCTCCGACGACATTGAATTCGTTTCTTTCTTCTCCATTGAATCCAGTTTTTGATTTCTCCGTTTAATCTGTGTTTTGATTTCTCCTTCGCAGTTCACAATTTTGTGGGAGAGAGGATTGGGTAAGGATTGAGGTGTAGGGTTTTCGTGGGTTAGACGCGGTGGAGGTTTGCGATTCGGAGGAGGTGGAGATGGTGGAATCGACGCGGCGGTGGCAGTGGTTGGCAATGTCGTGGTTTAGTGGTGGAGTGTGTGAGCATGGTGGTGGGTGGAGTGGGGGTGGGGTGGGATGGGGTGGGGTGGGGTGAGGTGGTGGGTCTGAGTTGGGCGGGTGTGGTGGTGTGGTGAATCTGGGCGGGTGAGGTGTTGTTGAGCGATGAAATGGTGGCTTAGCAGAGGTGAGGTGTTGTTGGACGGCTGTGGAGTGGTGGTTGGAGTGAATCTCGTTGCTGGGTGGCGGTAAAGTGGTAGCTGGCCGGAGGTGGGGTGGTGGGTAATGTGGTTCTGGTGGCTGGGCAGCGGTGGGGTGGCGGGGATGGTTGTGGGGGAGGGTGGTGGGTAGTGGTGGCTGATGGGGGGAGAGGGTGGCAGGTTGGTGGTGGCGGGTGACAGCGGGAGAAGGTGGAAGGTGGTGGCTGGCTGGCGGAAATAAGAGGAGTAAAATGGGAGAAAATAAGCTGAAATGCCTGAGGGCAAATTTATCTTTTTCAGTTGGGTCAAACGATCAAATAGGGTATTCATGCTGAAATATGACTGGATGATTATATCGGCACAATTGATCATAAAGTTATGATTAATTAGGTAATTTCTGGTTTTACAGGGTTTTATTGGCAGTTTTAGCATAAAGGTAGGGTTAGAAAAATATTTTAAAAATTAAAATTAATCACCCCTAATCGATAAATCTAGGCCCAAAATATGTACAATAGTCCAAGAGTTTAGTTGAGCTGACTTCGAATCAAATGAAGATGTTGAGACTCAAACAGTCGACCCATGATTCGGAGACACGGGTCGAAACCACCGTGATGGCTACGGGCATCGGGATCATGGTTATCCTATATACTCGGGACGTGGGTTGTTCGGTCACCATGGTGGCTACGGTCACCATGGTGGCTACGATCACCATGGTGGCTACGATCAAGGACCACGACCATCGCAACAGTTTGTTGGACCTATATACAGATAAGGCGTCGAGAAAGTATAAGATCCACTCATAAGAAGATTACTAATTTAAGCATCAAAACCCTTTCTCCGAATACTATTTGGGGTTTTGATAACAAGACTATGAGGTGAGGCACTGGCGCACATTCACTTCCAATCACTACCACTATTTGAAAGGAACCTACCACATCATAAAACAATTCATTTTTACTCATAAATATATTTCCACCATACTCAGTCAAATTATATACTTTGTTCGATTGCATAATATTGACACGAACACTTTCACCGTCACTTTTTTCAATACACATTTGATTATCGATAACTATATTTACATATAACAATGACATATAGAATGATATGAATCTCCTTGCGAAGATTTTGGATTGTGGAATTTTAGATCTTTGACAACAATAGGGATTTCGCAAACCCTACTTATGCCGCACAAAATTCAAACTCTAACCCGTAGGGTAATCTAATTTTGACTTGATCACAAACTAGCCCGCAGGATTAGTTCACGAGGTTATTGATACTTAATTATCCCGCATGATTAAGCAACAATGAAGACGCTCGCAAGCAATGAGTATAACTCAAAATTCTGAATATTTGATTGATAAAAAGATGATACAAATCTTGGCCACCCCCTCTTTTTATAGGGTGAATTTCAAGCTACAAAACCCTAAACACAATTGGAAACTGAATCGAATTATGGCAGTTTTAAGAATATAAAACCATATCTAATTTGAACTCCTAAAATATATGGTAATCTACTCGAATTCTTTTTCAAGTAACCATGAAGAATATTACCTTATCTAATCTTACCAAATCTAATTCTAATCAAATAAAAACTCCTAAATTACAATATTTCAAAAATTAATTCTAAATATGAGCACACTACCTCATTAAAAAATCCAGTGGAAAAAAGAGTATAGTGTTAAACTACTAAAAATACTAAACTAAGAAGAATATAATAAATGACATTTTTGACATCTTATCACTTGACTTCGAAGGAAGTTTCGAATTCGGAAACTAATCAGGGTCCTAATTAAAGGCGTTTCCACATAATTACATGTCTTTAATCACCCTTTCTCCACTAATATTTGGCTTGAAATCTCACATTCCTCACAACTGAGCTTATATGTTATATCACAGTGTATTAAAATCAGGCTCAATATATTATTCAGCATATAGTGTGAGATATTTAAAAACTCTTACTTTTCCAAATTCATCTATACCACAATCAACATTCTATTTTCTTTATTATTTCTTAAAGGACTCTACTTGTTCTCATATTATTACTTACTTTTTATTTATTTATTTACTTTATTTTATTTTATTCTACACATCTATTCTCTTATTAATTTGTTTTCACCTCTTATATTATCGAAAAAAGTCCATTCTTGCCGTTCAATTCTTTAGTTTGTGCACATATACCCCCCAATTTTTTAAAAGTGCATATGTACCTTTGGTGTCATATGAAAAACTAGCCAACTATGGTCATTTCCGGATTCAAACCCCTTTGCCCTTTCAAAATAAACTCTCATTTTCATTTCTCAACCCCAATCTCAACCTCGGCCCAATCACCGCCGATTCCCTCTTCGATATCTCATCTTCATTTCAAAGGCTTGATCTGACCGACTCAATGCCGGGAGAGGCGGGGTCGATGGAAAACATGTCAGGTGAGTTTGGATCCAGCGAAACTTGGATGGGCGGAGGGATGAGTTGTGGCGCTAGTTTTGTGGTGTTAAGTGGCGTAACGAGAAGTTTGGGCGGGGGGTTGCAGTGGGGGGAGGGTGCAATGGTTTTTGGTGTTGCAGTGGGGGTGTGGCCGGGAGACATCATGGAAGAGGCAAGGTGGTATGGAAACGGCGACAGAAGGTGAGTGGTGGCAGTGTGCAGTGGTTGGCAGGTCAGAGGCTGCGGTTGAGGGTGCTAGGGTTTTGGGGCTACTGGTAGGGTAAGGGTTTTCAATGTTTAGTTTTTGGTGCAGATGAAAGGACAAGTGGTGTCACGGCGGTGGTAGGGTAGTGTCGGGATGGTGGTGGGTTGCTGTTGATTGCATCGGTGCACCGATTTGATGGGTTGGGATGTGAGTTTGATGGGAATGGTGGAACAGTGGTGGTGGGTTTTGACAGGTCGTGGTGGTGGGTGTGTGGTTGATAAGTGGCGACGGCCACGACGGTGGTGGATTTCTAGTGGTAGGGGTTGGGATGTTAGTGGTAATGGCGGGGTGACAAAGGTGAAATAGGTGTAGGTGGGGCAGAGGTGGCGGATTGGAAGCGTAGGTAGCGAAGCAACAGCGTAGGTAGCGAAGCGGCAACATAGGTAGCGAAGTGGCAGCGGAGGTGGTGACGGAGCGGTGGAGGAGGTGGTGGAATGGCGGAGGTGGCGGTGGAGCGACGGAGGTGGCGGTGGAGCGACGGAGGTGGCAATGGAGCGACAGAGGTGGCGGTGGAGCGACGTAGGTGGTGGCGGGATTTAAGGGCAAACTTGTCCATTCAATTTTAGAGTTTGGCCCAAAGCGCATTTTGGTCATTTCAGGTTGATCAATAACCGAAAATGGCTGGACTCAGACAAAAGGGATATGATCTATTAAGTCACAACTAATCTAAGGGTACGAGTACATTTTAAAAAAACTCAAAGGTATATCTACACAAACACAAGAATTGGGGAGAATGAATGCATTCCCCCCATATTATATGTTCGCAATTAGAGAATACATATTGATGAAAAGAATTAGATAGTTATTATACCAACTCAAGAGTCAAAAGGCCTAGAAGCCGACTTACTTAAATAATCTTATAACAAATACTACATTCGTACCAATAAAAATTGCGCATTTATTTTTGCCTTGTTCTTTTATGCAAACTGATATAACATGGAATAATTATGGAACAGTAGGGATATTTTGAAAAAGTAGTGGGCCAAATCTAAAAGTTATTAAAATTAAAGAGTATATTGTAGGAATTTAACGACATATTCTTTGTTATTTTGGGTATTTTTCAAAGTATGTCATTTATGTTGGGACAGACGAAAAATGAAATTGTGTCATTTTTACTGGAACAGAGAATACAAATTTTATAAATTCGACAATTCATATATCTGAACTTTATCTATATCATATGTGGTATTATTGTTGTGATTCTTTACACATTGTTATATCATCACGAACTTATTGAGTATAAATTGACAAAAAGAAAAGGTCAGTATATTTGAAAATGTTGAAATGTTGATAGAAAGAATTACAGGTATTTTTCGCCTCATAGTCTTTATAAATATTGGAGTATTCTTTAGGAAATGTCTTATTTTTTATCAATGGTAATACATTTACTATTATAAACTACAAAGCAACTTGAATTTTTCTTGAAATTTATTTTGAATACAACTTGCAAAGTATTGATACCGTGGGGATGCATACAATTGATGGCAAAGTTTGATAGAGACCTTCTAGTTTTCTTTCCTTTTTTTGATGGAGACTTTTTGATAAATTGAATCTATCTTTATATTGCACCCCCTTCTTTCCTCTTTCCTCTTTCCTCTTTCCTCTTTCCGTGTCTTTGTATTTTTAGTTTTTTTTTTTTCAGTTCATATCTATACGGTTTTGAAGTTTTTACATGGCAGAATGTTGTGGTGATTAAAGATTGGTTGGTATATTCTGCCCAAAAAAGAGATGATAAGCCAGCCAAAATTTGACAGGTGACAAGGTGAGTTCGTAACAAGATTTTTTTTGGGAAAAGTGCAAATATAAACCTATTAAATTAAAAAAGTGCAGATATAAGTCTGTAAAATTTAAAAGTGTAAAATTAACCCCATGTTTCTATAAAATTGTGCAATTATACTCATTTTACTCAATTTTGGCGTTGACTAGAAAAGTCAGTCATTGACCAAACATGAAAAGAAATAAATACCCTTAAGTTTAAAGGTGAAAATTTAGAGACCATTTTAACCCTCATTTCTTCTTCTTCTTTTTTAGTTTCTCCTGCTCCACCACCATGCGTTGCTCCGTCCCTGTTACTGAACCCCATCTTCGATCTACGGTTGCTGACTAGAACCGTCGTCGTCCATACAACCCACCATCACCATCTTTCTTCACCGCTCAGTGACCAGTCACCACCTCTCCCCGTCGCACTCCACCCTAGCCTTGTCGTCGCCCAAATCCGTCGTCGTTGGCTAAATTCCTAGATCCGCCTCTCCTTTAAAACCCAGCACCACCACTCTCCTCGCCGCGCTCCACCCTAATCCCATTGTCGCCCAAATCCGCCCCCGTTGGCTAAAACCTTAGATTCGCCTCTACCCTACAGCCCACTGCCACCACCTTTTTCCGCCGGAAGTCCCATATGTCAATGCTTTATAAAAATACAGAGACAAAAAGCCATGAATAGCAGATGTCCTTGTCTCTCCGCCGCTCCGTGTAGTGCAGGTGAAATATGCAGCTAGCCAACAGAAACCCTCGGCAAATTTATCCGGTCAAGTTGAGGACTTGGTTGACTACTCCAATGGTTGCGGTGGATTCTCCGGGTCTTGCTGGTTGCAGGTGGGGAGGAGTTCAGGCGGGACTTAGTGGTCATGTGGGTTTAAGATGGAAATCAAAAGAAATTAGGCGGAGGAAGAGCAGTGGTGTTAGGTGAAGAAATGGGAGTGGAGGGTTTATTTAAGATGGGGTGAGGATTGAGGATGATTTAGTCTTTTCATATTTTTTTTAAATTTTTTTAATTCGGGCAATTATGGTCTTTTCACTAATTTCCAGCCAATTTGATCGTTGACATTTTGGTCAGCGAAGTCAAGGGTTATTTAAGCACTTTCAGATATTACAAGGTCATTTCTGCACATTCGTCCAAAATATAGGGTTAGAAATGCACTTTTCTCTTTTTATTTATTATTGTTTCAATTTAAATAAAAGTTACTAGTAATTAGTTTCATCACGATAGTGAATTAGGCCTAGATTTAATAGTTAATCCACCTCCTTCATTATAGAGAGGTCTAGAATTTATTCTACACTATTATTAAGAATTGTGAATTTTAGAGCAATTTCTAGATACGCATTACGTGGTGATGTAGGACTGTGTCGGCGATTCCCATTGTGACTTCCCAACCTACAAGAAGTTGATGAAGGTAAAATCGTAGTGGTTCCTGCTCGGTGGTAGTGGTTTGTTGGTTCTGCAACGTCTTAGTATTTTCAAGAGGGTATCCCTAACTATTCAAATGTATTAAGTTTTAGAATTCATTGGGTTTCAATAGATTCAAATGGTGGTGTTTCCTGATTTAATCTTAGAGTATTTTGTTTATATGTATTTTGGTTACTTGTCTTGGAAAATGATATGTTCAACGGTTTATATGTAATTAAAAAAAGTTTCACCACAATAGAATAGAGATTCTTGAGAAGTAAATTAGGGTTTATAGAGTGTTATCACCGTATACTCAATTGTATTCTATATTACTTAATACATAAATCCTAATACAAGGGCTTACATATGAACATAGTATCTAAGAACCACTAATAGTGTTATAGAAGTAGGATTAGGAACGAATACCTTTCTAATTGATTTTATAATATTTGTATTATTATGTTCCATGAATAATTGTACTTTGTACCCTTTGTATTCACTTATAAATCTGAATACACACAAGAAAAACAATTTTGAGTTTTACATCTTGTCAATCATGTAACTCCCTCTTGCTAAACGTAGTTGAAATCGCGCCAATTGTAGCTTGTGTATGTCTTTTGTCTGTTTCCCCCTCTCCTACGATGGAAGACCATAAGATACTCTATAACACCCTATTCACATGTCGACCTCGCTGGAAAGTTTTCTACCAGTGATCTCATTGAAAAATTCTAACTACCAGATTGAAGAGAATTTTTGCACACCATCTGTTTACTGCAAATATTGAAGGTATACTGGTAGAAACGATGCACTCGTGTCATTAAAAATATTAGAAATATCTAATATCATCATGTTGATCACCTTCGCAAAGAGGACCTCACTAGAAAGCTTTTTTTTCCAGTGATCTTGCTGGAAAAATACTGGCTACCACATATAAGAGAAATTTTACATACCCTCTGTTCGCCGCAGACATCGAAGGTATACCAGTGGAAACGATGTCGGCGTGTCATTAAAAAGATCAGAAATATCTATCGTTGTTGCATTGATAGCCATTGCAACGAGGATTTTTATATGAAAGTCTGACCCATACACCGTTATGAAAATCTCTGCCGTTCTATGTCATAAGCAGTGAATCTATCACTATCATGACATTCTCTATCATCTTCACGGGGAACCGTCGCTAGATCTATTACCGTCATAATGTTCTCCATCGTTCTCCATCATGAACCGCCAGTACTTGTGAACCACCGTTAGTTTGGAACCTGAGACCCATGAACCACGGTGACCCAAGAATTCTAGACGCACATCTCGCATGGCCCCTTTTCTTTCCACCACGTTGATGTAACTTCGGGGAGGTTAGGGAAGGGGAGTATTGGTGCTGGGGTGGGTGAGATTGTGGTGGGGAGGCCGCCACAGGTGGTGGTGTGCACCGGTGCTGGCCACCCAAATGAAGAAGATGAAGGTAGTGTTTTGGGGGAAAAAAGAAAGGTTTCACAAGATCAAGAGAGAGAAATGATACAAAAGTAAATTAAGTGTTCATCTTCATCGTTATAATGTTATAATTGGCTGATTTGACTAGTGATTTAATTTAATTTTTTGACTTCTAAAGTATTTGATAAACAACTGCAAATTTATATATGTTTTTGTATAAAACTAAATTATTAATGCTAAAAAAATAAAAAAAAACCAACCAAAAAAGTTGTTATTATTTTTATTTTAGCAAAAAATCTAATTTTCTACCCACTTAAATAGAAAGTGACAAACACTTATTATTGGTTTATTTGATTAGATAGAAAGTCAAAATTTTAAACTCGATTAAAAATCTGTAGTGCAAACACCTCCAAAGTTAGTGGGAGAGGTGGAGACACTAGTAGAGACCAACTTATAAAATACGGCAATAGAAGGCGGTTCCAAAAAAATATGGAACCGCCTTGGTAAAGGGGTTCCAAATTTGGAACCCCTGTTCGGCACGCGCTAATTGCATTTAAAGGCGGTTAAATCATCAATTAAGGTGATTTTATAATAACTGCCTTTATTAGCATTAATTAAAGACGATTATTATAATAACCTTTACTTAACCTTATTTAAAGGCGGTTTTGTCAAACCGCCTTTGGCTCACATAGTTTTCGAGTTTGGAACATGGCCCTGATATTACTACCGAATTCGTAACTTATTGTCCCAACCCTTTATTGAAAGAACGATAGTTCTTCCAAACTCGGAAGGTCTATCGGGGTCCTGTTCCGAACTCGGAAGGGAACTTACTTGGGATGAATTTTTTAGGAATGTGGTTTCTGAGTTCGGAACCCACTCTGTTTATAAGGGGAAAAAATGCGCCCATTTTTTTTTAAATTCTAACAAAGAATCAAATTTGAAGGGTTTTCTCCCATTCTAGTCCATTGATGAAGAAGTAAAGTTAATACATTGAAGAGCATCATTTTCCATTGGAGAAGGTAAGATGTATATAAATTTATTGTTTGACATTATCTTGAAATGAGGATTATATATATATATATATATAAATATTGAATTAGGGTTTGTAGTTAGGTTAATTAGGGGTGGCTTATGATTATTGTTGTGAGAATGCTAATGTGTTACATTGTAATTGACTTGTAGGATAATGGATCATAATGAACTCATTGGTAATGATCTTAGAAAATCACCCGATTACATGTCATTGGTTGAAACATTTCTTATGTTACCATTTGAAGATGCTTCTAAAAATGGTGTTGTGCAAACCCAATGCATGTGTAAAGATTGTAGAAATGATGTGTATTTAAGGAGGAAGAAATTACGGGCGCATCTCATAATGAGGGGGTTTCAAACTGCCTACACTCGTTGGGTATGGTATGGGGAAGTTGGAGAAACGTCTTGGACAATTGAATTGAGTAACATGACTGTGGGAGATGAATTAGATGGGAATGCTGAATTTGAAAAAATGTTCGAGGATTCGTTGACTCTATTTAATGAGGCATATGACGGTAATGTTGAAAATTGATTTACATTGAAAGCGATGTTATTTTTCACCATTAATGATTCCTTGCATTGGATGCTTCTCTAACCTCTACTTTACATTTCATCTTCCTAGATATTCGATTCAGTGAAGAATTTGCCCAATGACTTTTGGAAGAAGAAACGTAAAGTGACCGTGGATGAGAGTTGGAAGAAATGGTCCATTTTTTTTCCAGATTTCCTTATTGTGAGTATTTAAATATTAGATATTGTCTTGATGTCATGCACATTGATAAGAATGTGTGCAATTTTTTGGTCGGAACATTGTTGAATACCTCCGCAAAAACAAAGGACGGTATTAATGCTCAATTTGATTTGGTTGAGATGGGTATTAAGAAGAAATTAGGGCCAGTGACTTTTGGAGAGAATTGTTACTTGCTCCCTTACTTGCTATATTATGTAAAAAAATCCTTTTTGAGACCCTTAGTAGTGTTAAGGTCCCGACCGCGTATTTGTCCAACATCCGTACAGGTGTGTCAGTTGAAGAGTTGAAGTCGGTTGGGTTGAAGTTGCATGATTGTAACAATCTAATGCAGATATTGAATGCAATTGCTATTCGCTTTTCATCTTCGTCCCATGTAAGATCGTGCATTACAAATCTATTTATGTTTTTCAAGTCCATTTGTAGCAAAAACATTACAGTGTCGAAGTTGGACCGGTTGCAATCAATGATCGTTGAAATTTTGTGCCGGGTGGGAATGTATTTTCCCCCGTCATTATTTATCATTATGGTCCACTTGTGTGTTCATCGTGTGCATGAAATAAAGCTTTTTTGCTTTGTTTTTGAGGCGAATGTACCCGTTTGAAAGGTGCATGAAGATATTCAAGCATGTTGTGAAGTATCGGTACAAGGTCAATGCAAGTATTGTGTAGAGTTATATGGAAGAGGAGATTCTCGATTTTTGCACTATTTATATGAAGGAGGTCAATTCGGTTGGGGTTCCAACCTATAAACATAAGGCACATTTGGAAAGTCAAGAGGTTAGTCTTTCAGCCTAACGCAGAATATTTATCGATTACCCATCTTTATGCTCTTGGCAATCATGAAGACGTTGTCCCATATATAGAGATTCACATAGATGCCATTAGGGTCAGCAACCCTAATTTCAATGAACCTCAGGTGCTCCAACTACACAGTGGGACTTTTGCATCATGGTTGTGTGACCACCTAGCCATGGGCGATCATCCTATGAAAGTTAAATGGTTGACACATAGACCACTAGGTACTGTACTTTCTTATGAAGGGTATGACATCAGTGGTTTTACTTTGGCCACTAAATCAATTGATGATAAGGGTGTATCTCAGAATAATGGAGTATCTCTCGTGTCTGAGGCTTTACATGTTGGTAATGGAAGTGCCAATAATCCTATGAACGCTCATCAGTGTTACTTTGGAACAATTTATGGTATTTGGGAGCTTGACTATGTCACAATGCGAGTCATATTTTTTAAATGTCAATGGGTGCATTTCAACATTGGCATCGAACGGAGGCTTTTGATTTCACCCTTGTAGATAGGAGTCGTGTCGGTTGGCGGGAAGATCCTTTCATATTGGCCTCCCAAGAGCACCGGGTTTTTTTTATGTAATGGATCCTTCCAATCCTAGGCGGGAGATTGTTATGGAAGGGAAACACATTTTTTGAACAGTATGAAGTTGAAGAAATTCTTGGTTTTGGTCAAAATTCAATGGGTTTAGGGTCGGATGATACTATATTGCTTGAGAATGACGATCATAGTTTGAACTGTTTCATCGGACGTAGAAATCTTGAGGAGGAAATTTGGGTGGACATCCATGATGTGGTCACCCATAAAAGGAGGAGGGACAAGAAGGTTTTGAAGAAAAGAAAACAGAAAAAGTAGTGTCAACAATTGTAATTTTATTTATTTTTGAAAATGAAATGCTTCAGATTCTCAATGATCAAAGTTTCATTTTGAATCAAACATCTATCAATGCTTAGGAAGAAGAACAAAACAAGTTCTAAATAGACTAGCATATCCTCTTACAAGCCATAAAAACTGCGAAATTGCCAAAGTCAAATCAAACCAATATACCACTTGTACTATCAATAAATACTAAACAACCATCCTAAAAATGAGACAACTTCAAATCATTAAAACACCAAAACAAGCAACATGGAATGTCCGACTCCAAGTCATCCTCAAGATCACCCGTCGATGTGATCGACTAGCATGATATCGATGGGTGGACATGAGATGGCGTTTGTAGGCTCGTTGTCTTTTATCAAACTTCAAAATCCTTGCCTTCATTGTGGAGAACTACATGCGAACCCACTTATAGCAATCTCTATCACCTTTGAGGTAGAATTTCTCCAAATCTACAAAAGTTAAACACGTGCACATAAATATGTATAACAATAGAGAGTAATTAAGGAAATACTAAGTCAAAAAATAATTTTGACTAACCTTCATCAACTCTCGACCTCTTGCTCAGCCCCGACCGCCTTGAATCTTATGCCACCATTTACAATTGACCAACACTCACCTCTTATTTTCGAAGTAAGTCTTGTCGAAGTACTTCAGTGGTTTCTCCTCATCGAAAATTTCCAACCCCTCGACCTTTTTCAATATGAGAGTGATCAAATTCCCATATGGGAGGCTCCTCACCACCTTAGTTGAGGAGGAATCCAAAGCATATGCCAAAATATCGCTGCCCCGGGGTTGATTTTTTCCTACCCTCCATTATGAAATAAAACAATAACAAGGTGGTGTAGGTAGGCACAGTGATGTGTTCGGTGGTTGGAACTATATATCTAGCAATCAATTCATATGTAATACACAAATCTATAGTCAAATGGTTTAGATAAAAAGTCTCCGGCTTACCCGAATTCTCCCCGTTACGTTGGAAATACCTCACACTACATTGGATAGGGTCAGTAAATGGGTAATCAACAAGTAGTGATAATTTTCCCTTATGATAAACATCATCCAAAAGACCATCTATGTCTTCCAAGTAAATGCTTTTCGGGTTCCTATACAAGCACTTTAGGGTTTCAATCAAAATCCATTGATCAATTGTAATATGAATCCCCTTCCCTAGTGCAGTAACCACCATTCGTAACCGCGTGTAGATTACTATAGAATTGACAAGTCAAATAACAACACGACGATTCATTACACGAGAGCAACTTCTCTACATGTTGGTCACTAAAATTTTCTAAGGGATCACCTAATCTTAGTCACAAATATTCATTGAAATCAACTACATAGAAATCAAGAAATTTCCCTTTCAAATGTAATTTATTGTACATAGTTTGAGAAAACAAAGAGACAAATTTGACTTGGTCACACCTGGGATTATTACCGGTGGATCTAGAACGGGGCACGCTTGATGAACCTTCTCTTGCCATTGATGTCCACATGTAATTGCTTGAAGAAGTTAAGGGGCCGATATATTCTCCGAAGTCGAATAGGTTTTTTAGGGTTTGTGAATTTAGGAGAAATGAGAGTGTCATTTGTTTTGTCGTATATTATATATATATATATATACAGAGCATCTTCCGAGTTATAAAAGAGCCAAATTTATCTTTCCAAACTCATAAATAGTAATTCAGCTCTTCTATGTGAGGAACCGAATCGGTTTCGGAATCGGAACCGATTTAATTATAAAATCAATTCTCGCCTTTTTTACCCGAGAAGGGCTGGGATTCAAAGCTGAGCTCGGAACCCACTATTACAAACTTAGAAATAAATTCGGCTCCAATGTTCATTTGGAGCCGAATGACTTACGGACTCGTAACCGTTTCTTGGCCGTATTTTTAAAGGCCCGATCGAATTCCGAATTCAAAAATTCATCGGCTCCAATGGTAATTTTTGTAACAATTGGCTTCGTAAATGTTTCTTGGCCGTATTTTTAAAGACCCGATCGAATTCCAAACTCATAAATTTGTCGGCTCCATTGGTGATCTTTGTAACAATTGGTTTTTGAAGCCTATTTCTTTTGTGTAAATTAATATCATGTTGTATTTTCAGATCATCATTGTCTAAGTAATAAACAAGGAAGCAAAGTGTGTGAATCAGGATTTTCAAATTCATTTATTAAATTAGAGTTTTAGGAGGATAATAATATACTATTTTTCCCACTGGGTTTTTTAAAATTAGGTAGTGTGATCATTGTAATTTATTTCATTTTAAAATAAGGCTCATTAACTTGACCATGTTGGTGTTAAAAGAGTTAATTTCAGCCATGCCTTTATCTTAGCATTTAGAATATTCATTTTGATTTGATTAAAATTAGATATAGTAAGTTTAGATATGACAGATTTATTTAAAAAGTCAACTAATACTATGATTGATTTACTTGGATAAATTTGGTCATCATTTAGGTTATATTAGGTGTTCTAGTTTAATATGGTAGTTTCTTAAATCTTCAATAAGGCATTACAGTTTCTTAGGGGTGTCAAAATAGACTTGTAACCCACGTGTCAAAAGGGTTGTCTATTTTAAAACCCGGGTGGGTATGAGTTAAATAGATAATGGGTATTTGAAAATTATGGGTTGGGTGGGTTTGAGGGTTCACCGCAGGTATACCCATATGGGTAAAATGAGTTTGTATATAAGCTCATATGGGTTCGTATATATGCTCATGTAGGTCAATATATGGGTTGAAACCCGCAGGTTTACCTATATGGATTGTTTGATAAACCCATATGCGTCACTACATGAGTTGAAACCCGCATGTTTTACCCATATGAGTTGGCATATAAACCCATTCGGGTTCATATATGGGTTGAAACCCATGGATTTACCCATTTTGACCCACGTGTTGAATATTATTTACCCGTGGATTGGCGGGTTTCAACCCAACCCTATGTGACCCGACCAATTTTTGACTCATCATAAAATGGGTCGAAATAGATGGGTCGAAATGGGTCATACCCATATTTTTTAACAACCTATATTACCCAACCTGTATTTGACCCAACCGATCATTTGCCACCCCTACAATTTCTAATAGGAATTACCAAATCCGTGTCTTCTTCGTATTCTTGAAGACCATACCCATGTACTATAAATAGGGGATGGTTTTCAACATCTATAGTATATATTAAAGGAGGTCATTCTTTCCACATGACATTCACACATAATTCTTGTCACATGACATTCACACATAATTCTTGTTACATGACATTTACACATAATTCCACATCAAGATAAAATATTAATTGAAAATATAATATCTTCTAAAGTCAATTCTCCTATTTTCAATGCAGATCACATCAATACTCTTCTAAAAATTTAGTGCTTCAAGAGATTAATTTTTAATGTCTTAAATCCCCCACTTTCTACATTTTCATAGATTCCTTAATATTTTTTCCGTTTCAATATTATGGCCTATTTTTTAGTGAGGCTTTGTTTGACTATTCCATTTCCTTCGTTCGGCCGGGAGAATATCCTATAAATCACGTTTGTCTGTAATTGGTTAATATCTAGATAGTAGGTAAGGAACATCTTTATACAGTATTATAAGATTATTACTATTAGTCGCTGGCCTAATTTACTATTTAAATATTAGTATAATTTAAAAATATTCATTTTATCTGAATAAATTTTATCTTCTTTAATATTTTCTATTTAAATAATTGAAAAAATACTTATTTTATATCTAAAAATAAATATAAATTTATTAAATTTCTCCTTTTACAACAATTGAAGAGTATCTAGATAGTATGTGAGAAACATCTTTGTGCAGTCCTCTAAGATTATTACTATTAGTTGTTGGCCTAATTTACTATTTAAATATTAGTATAATTCAAATTATTCATTTTATCTGAATACATTTTATCTTCTTTAATATTTTCTATTTATATAATGGAATAAAATGGTTATTCTAAAATTAATAATAAAAATAATAATATTAAATTTCTCCTTTTACAACAATTGAAAAGTAAATTTATTTAAAGGTCAATAACATTTTAAATAAAAATAAAAATTATTTTAGTTAAAAGTGAATAAAGGATTTCTAAAATAAACTTTTAAGTCAAAGGCATTGCAACTTCTTCAATTTTAGTTGGGATCTTAACTTTAATTATTTTTAAAAAAATTATTTATTTTTATATTTAATATGATAATAATAGGTAGTAACGTGATTACCATTTGATGGTATAATTTTGTTTATAGATTTTAATTATTATAATATTTGAAAATGATTATTTCAAGATTAGAATTACGTAATTCTTAAAATTTTCAAATATTATTTTTATTATTTTAAATTAGATTTTATTTCTGACAAATTTTCATCAATATTCTTGAATTTGACGATTCATTTATTTCAAATAAAAAAATTGAATCATTATATTGTCATAGAAGTACTTTTTAACAGTGAATAGTATCTTTTTAACATTGAATGCTAACAACAATTTATATTTTTGCAATGAATTGTTAAAAAATATATTTTAAATATTTCTTAATTTATTTTACTTATACGTTGTAATACTTATATTATACACTAAATTTTTACAATGAATTAACATAATTTTAAAATTATATTTAGTATTTTTTATATGTCATCTTTTACCTTTGTATATAACTAAGAGAATTTATACTATTTACTTTTATAGTACACATTTTTCAAATATTTAATTTAATAATTATTGATTCATTAACAACATATATTTCATATTCTATACAAAAGTTAATATTATTTTGTATCAAATTCATATATTTTATTTTTTTAAATATAAAATATTTAATTATTAAATATCAACAAAGATTGTGTTAAGTTTTAAAAATAAAAATATAATATAATATTAATATAAATATAAATTTATGCTAAAAACTACATAGTAAACAATTCTCATATAAATATCATAAAATTTTATTAATTATTAAAATTAAAAATTATGTTATATTAATCATTTTCATTAATAAATCGGTGCATCGACACATGTATTATCTAGTTTTAATAATCTTACACCATTTATACATCATATGTTTAGAATTTGAGTTATTACTCCTTGCTTGCGAGCGTTTCATTCTTACTTAATTATGTGGGTTAATTAAGTTATCAATATCTTTCAATTCTGTGAGCTAATCTTGCGAGCTAATTAGTGAGTAATTTGTGCAACTAGTGCTTGGGCTCATTCAAATTAGTCCCTTGTGTTAGTGAAGCATAAAGTTGTATTCTTGACTAGACTTTGTCTGTGTCTTCTTGATTTCAAGAGGGTGCTTCGATCAACCTTTGTTAAGAGTGCTTCTCAGGAATTTCGCAATCCATCGGGTTTGCATGGAAATTCACATCACAAAGTTAAATTCATCATAGAAACTCCAATGGTGAATTATACCAAATTCCAAAGAAATTAATCCTAACAAATTGTCAACAAATTTAAAACTGCATAATAATTCTGGAAAACTGACTTAATTTCATTGAACATATGAACAAGTATTTATATAAGGGGTTGTTTAAGCAATAAAAAAACCAAGTAACCTAAGGTAAGACAATAAATATTTACAAAAAATACAATCAGAATACAATCTATATTCTAATACACATTATCGAACATGTGCTCAATGTCTTCCGAGCCATTGCCATCACCTTGGTTCATACCATCACCGCCCCCTCCGCCGCCTCTTCCTCGCTCTCCGTGAAAATCAACTCAAAGTTAGGTGGCTCTTCGTCCTCGCTTAGTTCAAGCTGGATTCCCTGGACTTCCATGAAACGTTGTTGCTACGCCTCCATTTTAGCCAACATTTCTTGGGTCTTTCCATGTTGCCACGAATGTTGTTCAAGTACTAGCTAATTTGGGTCTTCCAACTGCTCTGTGAACCTGTCAACACAAACAAATTATACACACATTCATCAAAAAATTAATGTTGGATTTTTTAAAAATATAAATAAATTTATAAACTTACGGAAATGCAATCCCTCGGGTCTATCAAGATCTCAGTTCCTAGTCTTTTTACGTTCTTCACGACCTGTCTAGGAATCTCCCACTACTCCCATTTACCGTCAAATCTGATCTACAACTACTTATGCTGGAATCATTCCATATCATAGTACTCTAATCGGAGAGAGCGATCTTGGGGTTGGACTCCGACTTTCTTGATCATAGTTGCGATCAATCCACTGTAGGAGAGATCCTTTTTATTCGTATTTGTATCCTTGAGCATGCTCATAATGATTCTGAACCCGGGGTTTATATTCACCCCCTCCATCACGTAGTAAAAAAGTATTAGATTACCTATGGTCGGCTCACATGTGTGTCAACCCATGGGCAACACATTCAAGCATATACACTCATAAATTAGAAGCTGCTCAACCATAAGGATGCCAATTTCACATCTCTACGTTGGGCCCGCAGTACTTCCATTCTGATGGAAATATTTCCTAGCCATGGCTACGGATTCTAACAGGATGGTTTCGGTGACCGATGACCAACTTTGTTGGTGATAGATTTCTAGGGGGCCATGGGGATCATCATGTATCAATTTCTCAGGGGAGGTGTAGGTAGATCCAAGGGCCTCATTGATTGTATACTCAGTAATCGCGATTATTTTGCCATGGACCTTAGTAACATTCCTATTATTCATGTCTTGTCCCAAATTAGCATAAAATTGAATCACCTCGTCCACGAACACATTTTTCTCAAAGCATAACAAATTCTCTAGGTGTTGAATCTTAAAAGGTTCTAAAAAATAACGTAGAGTCAAATCGGATATCAAAGATGCACTAATAACTTTGGAATTAAACACCTTACATTTGGAGAATTCAACATACCTCTCCCCCCCGCCTTTAATTCAAAAATTGCTCGGACGGCTTGATCTCGGTGAATGGTTGATGGATACGGTCACTCGCCGCCCTGGTACTCTTCTTTGTGTGCCTAGAACTCGACATTGTGATGGGATTGGATAACTTGAGAACAATTTGACGGTTAGGGTTTGAGGAGAGTTTAAATTGGGGCTTTTGAGTTTATGTCGATTTGCTGATTTTGGGGCCAATTATTTTTTATACCAAAACAAGTTTCAAACTCGAAACCCTTTCGTAGGGTAAATATCAAAGAACCGTAAGCAATTCCGAGTTCGGAAGTGCTATCTATCGGGGGAAATAGCATTAAGGCTAGTTTTTCAAAGGGTATTAAATACCCTAAGAAAGCATGCGACTTTCCCCAGATTATCCCACACCAAAACCTCCATCCCTCTACTCATTTTCTCATCATCTCCCATTCACCATTTCATCATCTATTATTGAAGGGTGTATGTTCATGTTTATTACTCTTACATTCCTCTTATACTTGGTAAATTATTACTTCATTTTATCAATATTGTTGGGGAAGAAGCTCATTTGCTATTCTACTTGAAGGTGAGTAGTCTTTATTCAAAATGAAGCTCCCACTTGTTTTATGTAAAGGTTAGTAGTTCTAAACCATATGTTTTTTTTTGAAAAGGAATAACAGTTTCTTTAATGGTTAATAATTTTAGGAATTTTGATTGTATTGATAGTTTAATATGAATGTTTAGTAAATACCTAATGATTGTGAGCTAGTTCATACCCGGGATTAGGATATTTTGTATTCTATTTAGTGCGGGTTGGTTATTTACAAAGAGTAAAAATTTGAAGATGTTCGATGTCGATCTCATGTCTACAGTTTTCTTCAATACTTTGTTTTATGAAGTTATTGTCATGATGGATTAGAGAAATTGTGATTGTAGCCAACCCGCGATATTGGGATTTTTTTTGCGATGACGATGATGGATCCAACGAGGTAGGAATAGCCAAAACACATTGTAGAACATTAGAACGTAGGATGGCTAGAAAAGAGTTAACTTCATTGGTTTTCAACAAGCCGGACAAATGTTTGTCCAAAGAATGCAAAGTGGTTTAGTTGGGTCGCGAAAGTCAGAAAAACAAGGGTAGACACATAGTATGATAGTTGGCATGAGGTATTGAAAGGCTATAAGAAGACCTTATGGATGGAGTGCAAGGCACCGTTATTGGTTGTAGTGATGTTCCCCACCTAATTTCCCATTCTCTTCTTCTACAAATTTTACTTTCATATATTGTTACTCCCATCGCTTTAAATCCTCATAGAGACCCTTTAAAATTGATGCCCCGAATATGGTAGATATAAGGAAGAAGACAACAACCATGATGTGCAAGAGTTGGAGGGAATATTTTCTTCGTAGAAAGGTGATCACCCATGGATACCGTACACACACATTCAACTGGAGAGTTGGGAGATCCACAAGAGAAGGGATTTGGAGAATGATTCTAACATTAGTAGAGTTAAATTATATTTACAAAGTATTTAGATTAACATGTCTTTAGTGTTGACATGGCTCTAACAAGCTAACGTAGGGTACGAGGAAAGAAAAACAATGCATTGCCGGTTTGAATGTAATTCCTCACCGATTGAGCCGTGGGAGATATGGATTAGCGAAAATGAAGTTAGTGCAATAATGTCTAGAGAAAGATGTTCAAATTGCAATTGAGGCTAGGATGACCAAAAAAGGCAAGGGCTACTGTACAACCAATGGATGTGGATGAAATTGAGAGGTGTGATCTATTCCTCAAAGGACTTCGGAAAAATTAAAGAATGAAGAATTAGAAGGGAAATTCATACCCACGGGTAAGTACGACATTCTTTGTGAGGCAACAAATAAACCCGACCACCCGGGCTGTGTTAAGGGAGTAGTGCGTTCTTGACACAATGAGAGGCATTTGGCTTAGCTCGGTCATTTTATCATGAACAACCATCACGGATCCACACATTACGTCAACAAGTGCTTCTCTAAGAGAAACAAATGGAGCAACAAGACATTCTCATTCGTAAGTTGATCCAACATATCGGGCTTCCTCTTCCCGAGAATTTTGATGATTTGACACCCCATTGGACTCCGCCATCAAGTCGATCACACCATTCTCCTAAAGATGTTGAGGTTAATCGGCAGGCAACTATCCAAACTCCTAGAGATGAAGTCGACAACCTCGACAAGGCCATCCTCACAAGTGATAAAAAGGTACACATTTCACTTAATCAAATCATTAATACGATGATTGTGTCATATTTAAAAATTGTAACTGATGCGATGTAGGGTTCACATGTGTGAGTTATAAATTGATCAAGACATGGATGGTAGACTACTCCACGCAGCTGATGGAGTTTGGCATGAGTTCTTGAAACATCATCACACTGTACCAGTTGCACAAGGTTTGTCGAAAGTTTCTTTGGAGAAAGCGTTGGTGAATAGCTCCATGTTGCCAATTCCAAACATAGAATGCAAGAATGTTAGTCCCGCTCGTGGAATGTTTCTTTTGTGTCCACATCAACTAATTTATGCTGATCCTATAAAGGATCAGCATTTGAAAGTCACACGGCTAATAACACCCGAAGCGTTTCAAACTACACCAAAATTGGTCCAAAGGACACCTAAACTGGTCCAAACAACACCAGACAAGATTAGACAGCCGGTTCCAAGAACACAAATCCTTAAAGACTCGCCACACTCCATATGAGTATTATGCAATTGGCTTCAACCATATGAACGCAACTTAACATACACATTTTTGGGAAACGAGTGCATATTTGGTGGGAAACGATAAATCATTGCGCTATGGAGTGATTTTTAGGACGTATGGAAATGTAAGCAAGTTAATCATATGCTAATGTCCATTTACACCTTGTTAGTACAATATATATATATTATTTATTTATTTATTTCAAGTTTATTATTTATTACTTTTAAATTATTTACAACTAATGTGAAAATTTTCTTAATTTCAAGGTACTTGTATTTTATGTATAATCAAAAGAGATAATGGGTTGGATACATGGTCCTGGTGATGATTCAAGAAATTGGTTGTACAAACCAAGATGGGATCGACTACATTCGGAAAAATCTTGGGAGAAATGATAAGAAATTATTCATTGTATCCTACATTGAAAGTTTATAGTAACGATCTTCATTACGTTTACAAACAACATAAATTTAATTTTTGTGTATAGGGACTATTGGCGGTTGATCATGATTGTTGACACAAAGAAACAGTTTGGATCTCTTGCACTTCCAACCATCGGAAGCATTTGTCAAGATTTTGGTGTCGGCTATGAAGGATAATAGCGCACAAGGTGAAATCAATTTTGAAGTTGTCGAAATCAAGGTGCAATACAGAACTATTGCTTCTTTTTTTAGTGGGATTTATTTACATGTTTCTAGATGTTTCAATTTTTGTTTGTTTTAAAATCATTACAAGAAATAAGCACAAACATGGGAGTGCGGCTATTACGTAATCTTGTACACAATAGAATGCATAGAAGGCGTAAAGTTAGAGTTACTTGAAATTGACAAGGTAATTATACATTTGTTTCTACAAAACATTCTTAGTGTCTCAATTACAACATAATATTTGCTACTCGCAGGTTCTTTCAAAGCCAACGAGGCCCTATTCGAAATAAGATATCCACAACGCAGGGAATTGTTTGGATAGGCATTCTCGACCACTCAACATCCCTTTAAACCCTAACTCGGTAGAGTAACACAATTTAGATAAATTAGTTTGATGTGAAAGTTCGGAATAGAATTGTATTGATTTCTATTCCTATCCATAGATCATTGCTTAATTAGCGTTTTCTATAGATATTTGTTAGGTTGTAGAATACTTCCACGCATTGTGTTACAATCGTGGTTGTGGAGTGAGGTCTATTTTGAGCCGGGAATATGAATGAAATTTTATAGTTTTACCATTGGAGTCGTACACACTTTCGAACTCGTAATGACATTCGAACCCTTCATTATTTTTTGAGCCAATTCACCTTTCGATCTCGGAAACAATAATCACCCAAAAAAATAGCTTCATTTTACAGAGAAGGGCCAGATTCTGGGTCCGAATTGGGAAGTCATCTGCTTATTCCATAGGATCGAATTTGGTCTTTGAATTTGGTTCCGGGTCCGGAACCCCATGATGTTCCAAGGCTTCCATCGGCCCTGGAACATACGTTCTGAACCACAGACGTATGTTCAAGGGGCGATGGAAGCTGCCTAGGTTATGAGTTCGGAACCTATTAAAGACGGTTCTTCATGCCTTTCAAAGGCGGTTCATAACCACCTTTAATGGGTGTTTTTATAGGTGGTTTACGGAACTGCCTTGAATTAACGACAATCAAAGACACATCTAGAGAAGACACTTTTTGATCCGATATAACCATTTTTAATGGCACCTTCCCCACTAGTGAGCATATCTCTTGATTTCAAACTACTCGTATTACTTATATGTGAATATTGGCGATTAGAGTATTTTGGGCGTATCAAGGTATTAGATATGCCTTAGGATTTTATAAGACAACTCAATTTCCCTAATCAACTAGACTAAGTAAAGGTTTGAACAAAATCTTGTGTTCTTGATTCTGCAAACAGCTTCTTTATTAGTTCTTCTATGCTGTTTGGTTCGGCGGATGCTGGCCTGCGTATCCCGAACCAAATATAGATCCGAAAAAAAGAATCATTTTCTCCTTATCTTTTATCTAGGGGAAATTGTTTTTTTCTCTCTCTCTTTTTCGTTTTCTCCTTTCTTTCTAAAATATCTTCAGACTGGGTATGAATCGTTTTCATCAACTTTAGGTGTTCATTATTTTACAATACATCACAATGTAAAGTTTGATTGCTGTTATTTATAGATTAAGTCAAATATTTTTTTGTTGTTATACTTCACATCGTTTTCTCTGTCCCTATTGAATCTGCATAGAGAGAGTTTTGAAGCATTTCTCTGTCCCACTATAAATTGTTTAATTATTATTTTTGGAAGTTAAACTTTATAAATTTTGACCGTAAATATAAATTACTCTACATATAATAAAAATATTATGTGATATATTGTTAGATTCATCTTAACATTTATTTTCTAAATATATTTTTATATGGTATTATTATAGGTAACTAGAGAAATTTACGGTCAAACATGCTTATTGAAAACTTTGAAAAAGTAATTAAGCAATTTATAGTGAGACGGAGGGAGTATTATTTTTGGACTCATATTTAATGATTAAAAGTACTGCATGTCCCATAGTTTTGAGGGGCAAACCTGACTTTCTTGAACATTGGCTTTTTGGAGGTTCCCACACTAATTAGGTTTTGACAATTTTAAGTAGAGGGAAAACTCCAAAAAAAAATCTGGCAGGACTACAGTGACTTAAATGAAATGAAAGACTTACATTTAACGAAGAGTACATTGAATAGTGTATGTACAGTAAAAACGAAAAAGTGCAGTACTCATAAAGCAAAAATACATACTGAATCTACATTCAGTTCTCGAACTATACTCTATAATACTCCTTCTCATTCAATACCCAACTGTATTCCATCAAAATATGAGTGGAATTTAATGTTTTTAGGCCCTCAGAATTCCGTCAGGAGTTCTCATCGAGCCGTACCGGTGATCCTTTCGTACGCGATTGCTCTACGAACCATCTAGTTCTCCCTTTATCACGGGGCTAGTTGGGGAGTAACTTGAAGATGAATGAGAAGAATCTATTAAAAGAGCAAAGACAACACGTGAGGGAGTTCTTGTTAGCTAACACGAAAGGTGGCAAAGTTGCGCATCTCAAGCGACTCAAGACTGTTGCACAATTTCAGGCCTCAATTCGAACCATCAGCACAATATGGGTAAGGGCAAAGAGATAGTTGCTGCTGGGTATACCCCTGGATATGAGAACTAAGAAAATGGGTCATGCAAATAGGAGGGAGAAAATATTGACATGGAAGCTTTGAAGTCATTACCAGCCAACAAGAGGAGAACAGTTCGAGGCACCGCTGCAAGTCTAGGCATTGGAAAAAGTACAGTAAAAAGAGCAGTAGAAGCAAAGGTAATAAAAAGCCACACTAGTAGCATCAAACCAGCCCTTACAAGTAAGAACAAAATCTAAAGGTTGCATTTTGTGCTTTCAAAGTTAGATTATCATTACAATTTCAAGCCAATGGAAAATGTGGTGCATATAGATGAAAAATGGTTTATTTGACAAAACCCACGGTTAGGTATCTTTTAGCCCCCTCGTGAATCTGAACCCTTAAGGACATGTAAACACTAATCCCACATCTCTAAATTGATGTTCATTTGTGTTGTTAGTAGACCAATATACGGCCTAGGGGGAGAACTTTTATTTGATGGTAAGATTGGTGTTCTCCCATTTGTTGACAAAGTTCTAACAAAAAAGAAAAAGTAAAAATAAACCAGTTGAAACTATTGAATTAAAGTCAACTGAAAGCATAAATAAGGATGTCACCAAAGGCAAGATTATAAATGAGATTATCCCGGCTATCAAAGCCAAATGGCCCATCTACCTATCCAAGGTCATAAACATCCAACAAGATAATTCTAAGCCATATTTTAATAATAATGATCCTGCATTTCGGGCTGCAGCCTCATCAGTCGGTTTTAACATCAATTTAGTCAGTCAACCAACTAGATCCCCTGACCTCAACATCCTAGACATAGGGTTTTTTAAAACTCTATTCAAACTTTGCAACATGACACAGTAACTACTGATTTGAAAGGGTTATATGCAGCTGTTTATGGTGCATTTGAGAGGGAAAGGGATGAAACACTAAACAAAGTGTTCCTCACGCATCAGGCATAAATGCTAGAAATTTTAAAGGTCCGCGGAGGTAATAATTATAAAATGCCACACATGGGAAAAGACTCACTAATCAGGAGGGGTAACCTACCAAGGTTACTAAAACCTGAACAAGGGTTGTGCAAGGGTGTATTGAACATCTGAAGGATGTTGGAGAGCCAGCAAATATGCAATTCAAGTCGGGTTTGACAGAAGATGAAGATTGATCAACTGAAAATAGGACATAATTTATTTGGTGGGTCGTTCATTTTTGCACTTTGTTAAAACAGGGAAACATGTCGCTTTTGTATGTCTGGAATATTTTGTGTACAACCTAATCTAAGTTAAGATCCTATAATTTATTTTTAAGGTAGTGTGTACCAGTAATTTGTCTCCGTTTCTTAAGTGTTGTAGCACACTAATTTTATTTTATCAGTTATATTGTACAAGTGAAGTTCGGGAAAACCCTTTAGGGTCAAGGGACACAAGGGTCATATTTTATTGTCGTCCTAATGCTTTTTACACATTGGTTGCAAAAAAACACATTTCTTCACTGAATTCTGCCATCCTGATGCTTTTTATACATTGGTTGCAATTTTTAACCAATCATCATATGAGACTACTGGTCCAACTAGAAACAGGTTACAGTTTACCTTATTTTCATTTTTAATATTAACATGGAAAGAAAGAAACAAGCACATACGTCACCGAGGCAATCAATATCAAGACACTGATAATTTGAATCCTATACGGCTGACCCTTCAGGCACCTAAATCAGGCCAACCAAAGTACTAACAACAGATAAGACACCCAAAATCGCCATTTTCAGCCTAAGGGTTGGCCCTTTGGGCACCCAAATCAGGCCAACCAAAGTTTAAACAATAGAGAAGACACATAAAATTGCCATATTTAGCCTGAAGGTAGGCCCTTCGGACACCCAAATGGAGCCAACCAAAATTCTAACAACACGGAAGGTACATAAAATAGGAACAACATACCATTGAAGTGGCAATTGTTATTCATCAATTCTTATCAATTCAAAACAGCAACTTACGGCTTTGTTATGGGGTAAGGATTCCCTCTCGCATGCCATCAATTATTATCAATTCCGTTGCACCTCTGGAGTCTAGCCCCTACACTGATCAGATGTAAAGTTATAAGAGTAGTAAGACATAAGTCTAATAGTCTTTAGAAAAAAAGGAAGACAATAGTCTCTTAGCATTCCATGAAATAAACATAGTAAGACAAAGGTATTTACAACAAGAATAACCAGGTTAGGCTGGCTTTTAGCATAATTAATGAGATACATGTTAACGAGCTTCTTCAACTCAAAATTCTCAGTTTTCATACAATTAAGATCATCACTGATCAGATCACTATGCATCGATGATATGAAAATATGGCAAATCATTTCTAGGCAGCTACAAAATGCTGAAAACGAGCTCAAACTTAATGGGAACAAATTTCATGGTGATACCTTTTCTGCATTGCTCCAGTCCCTTTTCAACATTGCTCATTTTCCACTAAATTTTTTTTTACAAAAACTAATCAGATCAATGATGACGGGAACAAAGAGCGTTATTCTATTGTTGAGGGAGAAACCATGGTAAGTTGATCATTTTCCATTTTGTAAGACAATATGCTAGCTATTTAGCTATATTAATTGATAATATGTCCGAGATGATCACACTCCTACACATACGTAAGCAGGATGACTCAATGTAAATACCTAAACACCGAATAGCTAACACATTGTCATCCAAGAGTATATATAACACTTTTTAAAAAAAGTTTTAACTACCAGTGGTGGGGGAATATATTGGCTTCCCAAACCATCATAATAACCAAAGTTTTACAAAATTTCAAGTTTTTACAAAACTTGCAATATCCATATACCTTTGTACATCAATGATGTTTCAAAACTGAAAACTCTATCCTGGGCTAGTAATCAAGAGTTATTAAATTAGCCTCATCTATGTAGTTAAAATCAGCACGATTCCTATGAGCAATGGACTCCACTCCAGTGTTATCCATGCTACAGGCCACGTGCATATGTTAACTACAGAAGATTCAAACTATAGATGTTAGATCCTATGTAGCTATTCGGATACTGGGAAGACCGAGTCGATCCCAAAAAAAAGCTCTTTGTACATGATCCCTTTGATGTAGCTGGGAAAGGTCTAGGTTGTGCTCCTTTATTGTTTCCAATTCATGTGCTACCCGATTGCCTTCCCTGTGAGTATGTTAGAAGTAGATCTGTAGTGTATCCATGGAATTCCACAAGTCCCAAAGTCTCGTCTTCAGTTTCCAGGGTGGGTTTTCATTCCTTTTCAGCACCTTGATCGCCTGCATACAATCAAGTTCCACAATTAGAGGTAGAAACTTATGTTCAATACTTACCTGTATAGCCCTTATAGCTGCCAATAATTCACCCTGCAGTGAGTCCTCTGCCTGGATAGTATCCGATACTAAAAATATACAGCCTGCAGAGGAGTTTCTGACAGCAAAACCAAGTCTAGAAATACAGTTAGGTTGAAATGAGGCATATGTATTTACTTTGGAGCCTTGATCAGGAGGCCTCCATCTAACCAAATGATTTTATTTTTGCAGTTTTCTAATTAGAGATGGAAAAAGCCTGAAAGAGATGAACTCTTGACAGTCCTCATAATGTATCAGTGGGTTAATGTTCAAAATTTTGGCTGATAGGGAATTAATTTGCTTGATAATGAAATGTAAACGGTAAGACACATCATTAAAATTATGTTTATTCTTAAAATTCCATAGTATCCAACAAGAAATAACTGTTAAAGTGTGTATAACCATGACCCTAGTTGTTGAGCATGACTGGCATCCATATCCAAGATAACCTATCAAAAATATGATTAAAGGATCTAGCATAGAAACCTGTAGTTTGAAAAACATAATCCCATACTTGTAATGCAACTAGGAAGTCATTATAAAAATGTGTTAATGTGTCTATGTGATCACAGTAGGCACACTTAGAGACAAATGTTATCCCCATTTTTTGAGAACATTATCGAATGGCAGGATGTCATTTAACAAGTGCCATATAAAAATAGAGAATTTAGGAGGGATGTACTTGTGCCAAGTCATAATTTGATTTAGGAGAGAATTTGAGTGTTTGATTTAGGAGAGAATTTGGTCTATCCCTCCTAAATTCTCTCCTAAAAAACATTTGGTCTATCTCAGAATTTGAGTGTTTGATTCTGCAAAGCCTGTAACTGCAACCACTCTTCTCTAAGCCTCTGAAGTTCTATTAGAATTTGAGATAGACCAAATGTATTTGGCCCATAGAGTATTACCTTGTTGAGCTTTCCACCATAACTTAACTGAGAAGCCGTCGATTATTGTCCTAAAATTTTCTAAAACCAAGCCCATTTTCCTCTTTCGGATAACACAATGAAGACCATGATTTCCAGTTCTTCTTAAGCCCTACGTCCATGTTTCCCCATAAAAAGTTGGAGAAGCTAAAATTATTAGTGTGCAGTGGGTGCCATAATGCACCATGTGTGTTGTGGGATGCTTAGAAGCAAATGTTTTATCAATATTATCCTACGTGCTTGATTAAGCCATTTATTGTTCTATTTACCTATTTTGGTGTTAATTCTTTCCACCATGTTCTGAAAGTAAATGTTATTCTTTCTATCTTTGAAAATATCAACTCTGAAATAGATGAAGGGAAACTTGCCTTGCGACATTCCAGTTTTAGCCTTAATTAAGTTAATCCTTAATGTACTGGTTTTTTTACCAATAAGAAAAGCATTTTTTGGTAATTAACCTTTTGACCACTTGCTACTTCATAACTCTTTAGGAACATATCAAAGTTTTTCAGTGACTTGTTCGTTGCTTTTAAAAAAAATTGCAATGTCATCAGCATAAGATAAATGTGTGATGATTTCAGCACCTCTAGGTAGAATGAATTTGTCTATATAGCTGTTATGGAACATGAATTTCATCCCCCTATTAAGCAATTCTGTGATTAAGTTAAAGAGGGTAGTCGTAAGGGGTTCCATTTATAAGCACTGAAAACCATTAACTATTGATGTTACCAAGAATAAGTGCAGCTATATGACCATGAAATCCAAATTTGAGCAAGAGATAATTAAGCATAGGCCAAGAAACATGGTCAAAAGCCTTTGACATATCAATTTTATCTATCATGTTCATGGATTGTGTTTTAGAATCTAGAAGCCTTACCATCTCTTGCATCATTAGAATATTATCCGCAATTTCTCTATTTTGAATAAAAGCTTAGTGTTCCTGTGAGATACACTTAGGAAGTAACGACCTTATTCTATCTGCTAAAATCTTGGATACGATTGTATTAGAAAAGTTTGTTAAGCGTATGAGCATATATTAACTAAGGTTCCTGGGAGTTTGGGTTTTTAGAATTAGGGTTATTAATGTACTGCCAAATGATTTAGGGACCCTAACCCCACACATAAACTCACTCACGGCTTGTAGAAGATCTTTCTTGATGAAAAGCATTTCCTGTAGAACAGACCACTATATCCATCCGGGCCCGGTGCACTGTCCTTACCAAGGCTAAACACAGTTTTATGAAGTTCATCTATGTCCACAGGTTTCATCAATTGGATATTATCTAATTCAGTGATAACCTGACGGATAAATTTTAGAAGATAATCCACGTGGTAGCCTCAGTGATCCGTGTATTCATCAGTGAGAAGGTTTTGAAAGTAAGTGATAGCATATTCCTGTATAAAGTCCTGATCATCTATCAAATTTCCATCTTCCATTTGGATCTTATTTATTCTAAGCCTGGAGTGCTTGTCTTTAACACTATTATGGAAGAAGACAGTATTTAAATCACCCGTTTTAAGCCATTTCATTCTTTACTTTTGTTTCCAAAAGTCCCACTCTTCCTTAAGGTTTTTTGTCAGTTTAGCATTGGCTTCATTTAAATGGATTTGGTTCTCAAGGATATATTCATTATCTAGCTTCATTTCCAGTTCAGCTACGACTTTTTCAGCCTCCAAAACATTGTCGCAAACATTTCCAAGTTGGGTTTTGTTCCAGATTTTCAAAAAGAAAAATAATCTGGCCAATTTTAAGGCCATACTTACCATTCTCTGTCTTGTTTCAGTTTGCTCCCAGTTGGCTCTCATCAAGTCTAGGAAGTTATTCCCGTTAAACCACATAGACTGAAATCTAAATGGCTTCGGGTACTATTTTTTGCAAAGTTAGGATGTTGAAAATCAGTGGGTTATGATCTAAGTTACCCCTACCTAGGGTCTGAACTGAGGGGTTAATGAATTTGTCGAACCAGACCCTGTTTCCCAGTGATCTATATAATCTTTCAGCTACTCTATCCACTCATCTTCTACAGTTAGTCCATGTAAATGGGTTTCCTACTGTGGATATTTCATTAAATTTATTATCAGTTAGGGAAGAGTTAAAATCGTTGATGGAGTTTGCACTAGGAGATCCTCTGCCCCTATATCCATTTATGCTGCAGATTGCATTAAAGTCTCCAATCATTAAAAAAGGACCATCTAAATTAGACATTTTCCTTTCCAGGTCTGTGTACATTCTCAGTCTTGTTAATCTAGTTTATGGACCATAAATAGAGATGACATGAAATTCAGTTCCAGTGTTTTTATGTGTGACTACTACATTCAAGAAACTCTCTTGTTTATTAATCAGTTGGGCCTTGAATGAGTTATTTACTAGGATCCATATGTGACTATCATCAAGAGCAAAGATCTCCTCAAATCCTTGTTGAATTTTAAAATCCTCCATTTTGTTTAAAGGCTTCTTTGGTTATAACAATATTAGCACTTCCAATCTATGTGTGTGAACTAGCTTTTTAAGTTTGGCTATTCCTTTCACTAATCCCCTAATGTTCTATGTGATTATCTTGCAATTCACAGGGAAACTGTGGTTTTCTTTTTTGCACGAGTCATAATTAATTAAGGAGAATTAAAGAACCTTCTATCAGTATAGGGTTCAGTGGTACCTGATTTGCAACTGAGCTCCACATTGTTTACCTGCATCTCTATGTCCCCATCTCTATTTTCCATATGTTGTTCCAGCAAGGTGTCAGCTCCAGTTTGTGTTGTGTGTATCTCATCACTGCCCTCATCTGCTGATTTATTAGCTGGTGTCTTAGCCATTAAGATTGTGTTTGATTGATGTGTTTATACTTCTTGATTGTCTTCAGTCATGTTGGGTAGGATTGAGAAGCAATTACTGAAGCTTTTGAGCTCCTGAATAGTATCCTGTATGTCTTGTGTGTGAGTGGGGCTTGTATTTCGTTTCCTGACTATATCATCTGATGATTTCCTGCCCATATTTCTCCCTTGAGAATGTTGTAGTGGCTGGTTAGCAGAGTTTGGTGCCTTAACCTCCATACCAGGGGTCTTGATCTTACATTTTCCTGGTAAGGGGAATTTCTAGGCTGAGAGTTCCTGTTGGTGATTTGTCTTGGATTGATTAACAACTTCTCATGTTGAACTTTGGAGTCTTTAAACAGGTTTTGTGCATCTTCATAGACCTCAATCTCATCTTCAGAATCATTATGTGTCTCTGTCTAGGTTGGGTCTTTCTATTGGATAGGGTGCCATGTCTGAGAAGACATATGTGATGGTTTAGAGCTAGAGGGAGGAGTGTCTTTTGTCTTATTTGGGTTAACTGTTGTATTCTGTCCCTCTTGGCCCTGTGGTTTGTTTGTCTTTTCCAGCTTACATTCCTGAATAGAATGTCTTAATTTGGCACACTTAGGGCAGTAAGTTGGGTGGTCCTCATATGTTATTTTATACCATTTTCTTTCAGTGGTTGATCCAAGTCTAATTCAATTTGGAAAAGCAGAAGTAAGGTTCATCTTTATGCATAGCCAATGGTGGAAGTGCGGGTAAGGTTATGTGTCAGGGGGACAGCAAATATCAGGCTTCCTAGCCTATTTGCAATATGAGGGATTGATTCAGGATGCAAGAAGTAAACAGGGAGGAATTCGATGTTTACCCATATTGGCACAATTGGAGGCTCCTCATGGACATCGAAATCTTTTGTCCACTTCAGCACCTTCATTAGGTTTCCAGCGAGTTTCTCTTAATCCAACATCTTTGAGTATCTTCATCATGGTGGAACTTGATTAAGATGTACCGGTGGTCTAGCACCGTGATGGTTGGTTTGCCCTTAAACTCGATCTTTTTGAATTATTGTTGTATGAATTCTAAGGTTGGGCGGTCTCTGGAAAATTTTCCGATCAAATGCTTTTGGAATGGTTGGGCAAGCAGATCGATATCTTCATCTTTGAATAGCACTGCAATTTCTCCCTTAAACTCTGTAGTCGGATTTAGTTGTAGCTTCTCTGGCTGATTTATAGATTGACGAGTAGTGTTGGCATTCACCATAGAGGCATACGAGGGTGGGATCTCTCCTGGAGGCGGAGCCGCCATGGAGGTATAACTTAGGCCTTGGTGGGTAATGGTTGTTTCCGGCGAGTGTGTGGTGAGTATGTAGTTGCAGGTTTATGTTATCGGTTAGTACTATAGTTGATTGAAGAAGGAGAAAGAATTAGGAGGGATAATTATCGTGTGGTTATTGTATGGTGGAAAGTGTGGGACCATGAGTAGTATGTATGACACGCGTATGAAAGAAAGACCATACATGTAAGAAAGAAAGACAATAGACTATAGACTACAAACCATAACACATTGAGAAGACGATAAACCTCATAAAGATAGGAAATGGATGCACAAACTGCATCTAATAGAAACATATGCAGAGATATTAGCAGCAATTAATGAAAACATAATACCATAACATTCTTAATCGACTGACCACAAATCTCATATGTTTCATCCTATTAATAGAAAAAAGAAAATCAAAATGAATTCCACCAATGCCATCAAGCAAAACCAAGCTCACACCCATCAGCAACACAGACAACAACTGAAAACTCTGCTCCGACACCTTAAACAACGGGAACAAGAATTTTTGACAAAAACAACACGAAAATATAAGAAAATGAAGTCATCCACAAATATGGGAAATGCACAAAACTAAGCCACAAATAAAGATAGACTAGCTCCTTAAGATGAAATTCCTTCACCACCAGCCTTTCGAAGCCTCTTCCTCCTCCGATAAAGTTCACAATAGGCCCAGATAAATGCATACATCATCGCATTGTTCTGGTCATCGTTGTCGTCACTCCCGTGCTCCCATGCCCGCCTCATTGCGGTGGTGGTAGTGCTAGGAACAGTGGCCGAAGCTATAGTATTTTTTTAATCGAGTCAGATATTCGTAACTGATGAATCAGACTTAATAATGCCCCCCTTCACCAAGCTACCCTCCAAGCACACTGGCGGCACTGCCTTCACCAACAATGACGGCTTCACCAGCGCTAAAAGAGGGGGGCTAACGACCGGTCTAACATCGGCATGAATGGCTTTAACTCTATGGGTTTCTGTCGGATCAGAAAAATAGGGTGAGGTGACGTCCACGAAAACTGAATTGAGAACAAACTCTTATTTTGAAATTGAATCTGAAATCTAACAGTTGGATAACCTATGATAACTACCACGACAACCACTATGACAACCACCACCGGGGGAGGATGATGGCAAGTCCATGACCATAAAAATTTGGAGAGCGATTGGTTTTGAGAATGGGGTGAACAAACTAGGGTTTTCTGAATAGAGAATATGAAACCATTGGGAAGACATAAGATGTAATCTAGGGAGATGAAAATAGATGGTGAGGGTGCTTTTGATGAAAGATTCTTCGGAAACCAAATAAAGAGTGGTGGTTGGTGCAGTTGGGAGATTTGTGATCTTTAATTAGGGGTGGCAAAATAGACCCGTAACCCGCGGGTCAAGCGGGTTATCTAATTTTAAACCCGTATGGGTATGGGTAAA
>JAULKM010119782.1:0-21228 GCA_032355605.1 Rubia tinctorum | reverse complement strand
CCCTCTAATTGATAAAATGTCGATTTACTTCAAATTAAATCCCTAATCTATTACAAAATTAGACTTCGAATGTGCCAGAAATATGATATAAATTGGGTACATCAGGAATCATAAACTTAATATAACTAATATAACACACAACCATGAATTTTTAGGATGCACAATCATAGATAATATCACAAATGAAACCTGGACTGCAGCCATAATCTATGCTCAACAGACTGGGGATCTTAGACAACTTTTATGGGCAGATTTAAAGAATGTACATGTAGCACCAACCATTTACATAGGAGACTTTAATGCAATTAATAACCTAACAGAGTACAAAGGTAGAACCCCCACAAGGTAGTATTTCAGACTTTAGGAATTTCATAAATGACTTAAATCTGTTAGAGATTCAAATTGTAGGCTCCCAATTTACATGGTCAAACAATAGACTTAGAGATCTACTTTTTAAGAGACTTTACAGAGGATTAGCAAATCAAGATTGGCTAAAAATATATCCTAACTCTTCTATACAGATCTTAAATAGGGATGATTCTGACCATTCCCCAATGCTGCTAACAATTCTTAATAACCAAATATCCCACCCCAAACCTTTTAGATTCCAGAAAATGCGGATGAATAGAACTGATTTTATGGATGTAATTAAACGTGATTGGGGTAAACCAACTACTGGCACTCCTTTATCAATTCTAATTACAAAACTTAAAAGACTTAAAATAACAATTAAAGAATGGAATAAAATTCATTTTGGAGACATTTTTAAAAACCTAAAAGAATTAGAGGCGAGATTAAGCTTGGCTGAAGAGGTCTATCAGGTTTCCCCTACAGAGCAGACATATATAGAGCTTAAAAAACACAACAATGCTAACTAGGGCAACCAAAGAACATGAATTATATTGGAAACAAAAATATAGAATAAAATGTCTTCAACATGGAGACTCTAACACTGCTTATTTTCACAAAACATGCATTGAAAGAATAGCTAACTTGAGTATTAACAAAATTATAACAGAAGATGGAAATTGGATCACAGATCCCAATGTCATTCAAACTGAGGGAGTCAATTTTTTTTCAAGGACTTGTTAACTGAATCTAACAATGACATTACATGAGAATATGGTAATTTCTTTCTAAAAAACATTCCCACAGTCATTGATGATCAAGATAATTTAGATTTAATCAAACACATAACTGAGGAAGAATTAAAAAATGCAGTTTTGTCTTAGGTAAACATAGTGCTGCTGGGCCTGATGGTTTTAATGGAGTTTTCTTTACATTTAGTTGGGATATAATAAAAAAATATATACTTAAAGCTTGCAATCATATTATTAATGGCACCATAATACCTAAGAGCATTGCCTCAACCTGGATAACTTTAATCCCAAAAAAGAAAAATCCATCTAGCTTCTCAGAAAATAGGCCAATTAGTCTCTCCAATTTCACTAATAAAATCTTCTCGAAAATAATGATGGAAATGCTGAAACCTAAAATGGACAAAATAATTTCAGAGGAGCAGTCTGCATTAATGCAAGGTAGGGAGATTTCTGACAGTATAATATATATGCAAGAACTTTTCAGATTTATCAATAGGAATAACAAAGACCCCAATATCATTATTAATCTAGACATGCAAAAAGCCTTTGATAGGGTTTCTTGGGGTTTCCTCAATTCAATACTTCTAAAATTTTGTTTCAGTGGTATTTTTGTTAATCTAATTATGTCTAATATTAGTGCTGCTTGGTTCGCTATTTTAATTAACGGATGTCCTGTTGGCTTCTTTAAATCAACAAGAGGGATTAAACAAGGTGACCCCATATTACCTTTTTTATATAACATCTTAACTGAATATTTTTCTAGAACCCTAAAACATGTAGTCAACTTAGAACTAATCAGACCCTACCAAATCCCAAATAGAATTTTTCACCCAACACACACAATGAATGCTGATGACACAACCTTTGTTTACTACTGCTGATGCTAAAAATCTTAAGAATCTGAAAAAATTCCTGCAGGCCTACAAACTTGCATCAGGTCAACACATTCACTACCAAAAAGGTGATTTTTTTCTTTTAAAATGGGATGCCTAACTCTAGAGTACTTCTAATTAAAATAATCTTAGGGATGAACCAAGGAAAAACGCCAATGACATATTTAGGAACCCCTATGTTCCAAGGTAGAATTAAAAATGAATATTTTAGCCATCTACTAGATAGAATTGAGATTAAACTCACAAATTGGAAAAATCTATGGCTATCACCTGCATAAAAACTTACTTTAATCAATTACAACCTTTATTCACTAGGTACACATATTTTCACAGTTCTTAAACCAGCAAGACATGTTATTAAATGGATAGAATCTTTAGCTGCAAACTTTTTCTGGGGGATAATGATGAGGGAAACCATAAGCTTCACTGGAGAGCTTGGAAAAAATGTTGCATTCCAAAAGAACAAAATGGTCTGGGAATTAGAGATCTCTCCACTACAATCAAGGCTTTATCAGCAAAATTGTGGTGGAAATTACAACTGAATAAAACCCTATAGACTAATCTAATGTGGTTGCTTATTTACTCTAGTCACACTTCACATACTAGATCCAGGATTGAATTAATCACAGAAGAATGTAATTCTAACTCACAGGTCATCTATGGCTTAGGAAATGGTAGTTTTTGGAATTCAAACTGGCTTGCAAATGGGGCTTTATTCTATAAATGACCTGCACATATTGAGCTTCCTTTCTCTGGAATTACTATCTCTCATTTTATAAATGACAAACAAGCATTTTTTACCTTTGTTGGAGCCCTACTTGGCTACCCGTGATATTCGTCTCTTGCAGGAATCAGAGTTAAAAGCCAGACATGAAGATAGACTCATATGGAAACCATCAGTAAATGAGAACTTTACCACTACATCTGCCTACACAACTTTCAGATTTAAGAGACCAAGGGTGGCTTCTCTCAATCAAGTGTGGAACAAAAATATACCAGGGAAGTTATCTATCTTCATGTGGAGACTTATGAATTCACTAATACCATTTGATGACATGTTAATCCAAAAAGGTTTTCATATTGCTTCTAAATGCATTAACTGTGATAATTCATATTCTATCAAGCATTTTTTCAATGAATGTCATCATACCACATCTGTTTGGTCTACTGTGCATAACACTATTGATATTAGAGACAAAGCTTTTCATTCAATCTGGGATAGTATATCCTTCTACCTATCTTTCCAAGGGCAAACAAAAACTCAGAATAAAATGGTGCGGATATTTGCAATAACAATTTTCTGGAATATGTAGAAAATGAAAAATAAAAGAGTATATGAGGGTGATAACTGGAACACTAACTATGTAATTTTTAGTATTATAAATGAAGTAAAACTCACCCTAGCTGCTAAACCATTAACTGCAGACCATAAAGAGGGAAAATTTCAAGTATCCAGGGATAGTGTAATGTTCTTTAAAAGGAAAAAAGGAGGATAATACCAGAGTTAGTGTATTGGTCTAAACCAACCATTGATTATAAAATTAACATGGATACTTCCTGGTTGAAAATAGGTCATCCTGCAGGATTATGATTAATCACTAGGGATAGAGATGGAAATTTCATTAATGCTCAGACTGAATCTCAATTAGCCATTTCCTCCCTTCATTATGAACTTCTTGCTATTCATTCAGGAATAAAACAAGCCAGGAATTTTGCTAACTACTCAATCCAAATTGAATAAGATTCTTCTTTAGCAGTCCAATTCATCACATATACAGAAAAAGCTCCATGGCATTTGTACTCTCTGTGTTGTAATATAAATGAAGTTTTAATAAGATCCAGGGCAAGCTTGAAATTCACGAAGAGATAAGGTAATCTTGCAGCTGACTTCTTATCTAAGGAGGCTCATAATCTGAATAACAAGGATTTATCATGGCATAATTTGAATAATGATCTTAAAGGAATCATATTAATGGATAAAAAAATATATCCCTAGCCTTAGAATTAAGAATCCATGATATTATTGCAATGACGCACAATGGGAATTCCATACCTCTCTCTAAAGGATTTTAAACACTTTTCAATTCATCTCTATACATCATGCTAGCTGATGAATGCATTCTAAATTCTCAGGAATCTCTCACTCAACTCTTCTCCTTCTCAAGAAGAGAATGGTTTTCACACTCTCACTGAGCTGCTATGCTGGTGTATTGTAGATGATCCTCCTACTGCTTTTGCTATTGTTAGTGCTTCTGCTGATGGTGATTTGTAGCTGCTGCTTACACCTCTTTTCGTCCTGGTAGTGCTTTTGATGCTTGACTTTTGTAGCTATTGCTCCTACTGTTGTTGCTCCTGGTGCAGTTCTTGGAACTTCAGACAAACTTTATCCTTCATAAAATGAGGGCCTTTGGTTGGAAGATGCCTTTGGTTGGAAGATTCTTCACTTTTTGAGCTACTAAGCCGAAGTTGGGAAGATGCATTGGTTTCCTTGGTTACTGACATACTTAGATAGGGCTCATTAAACACACCCTAGATGCTAAACCTCTTCTGTACGTTACATTAGCGCGATGCCCTAATTAGCTTTCTATTTTCTTTAGCCTGATCTTATTGGATATCTGGCCTGAATTGATTAACACGAGAGGTGGAGATCGATTACAGGAAACATATCCAAATTGATCACTAGAGCTTCTTTCGACTAGCATTATAGAGTCATGACCTTTTGCAATGTAGAATCTTAATTGCTCTAAAAGAAAAAAGAAAAAGAGTGAGGTGGTTGAAAAAGATCTACATCATCTCTAGATAGTGAGTGAGTAGTGATCACCATAGCGTAAGAATTCTTGTAATCTATCCAACTTGGGTGAGGCACTTGTAACCTTACTTTAGTCGCATATAGTGGAAAAGTGAGACTACATAGTATTACGATTTTTCCGATTTGAATTTTTTGTGTAATTAAATTTCGATATCCTATTTTTCTTTTTTTTGAATAAATAATCTTAATCACACAAAAAGAAAAATATTATTTGTTTCCAACGTATTTAAATTAAATTAAGTTCAACTTATACCAGAATAAGGCCAAGCTCCTGTTGTTTAAAACAAAGTTAATTAAGCTTCTTTCTTTGGATCTTGGTTTAGTAATAATCTACACTCTCTACAACAAAGAGGTACAAGATTCAAACTAATCTTAAAAAAAAAAAACCCCTTCATTAATATTTGCCCCAAGAATCTTCTCTCCCAGTATTCCTCACAGCTTAAACTAATTAGTGGCACTCAATCCGTCTCAGAGTAATTGAATAATTTACTTTTAACTTGGTATTTTATGCAAATTGATATGTTTGAAAATAATTATGAAAGATAAGAATATTTTGGAAAAACAGTGATTTCAGTTAAAAAGTTGACAAAAAGAACATATTGTAGAAATTTATAACATGTAATTTTTCATTTTAAGTAAGAATTAAAATTTGTTATTTTATGTGGCATGAACGAAATAGAAAGAGAGCCAATTTATATGGGACATACTATTTAAAAAAAATCAATTAGCACTCCCCTGTTTCAAAATAAAAATAAAAATTAGTATTCCTTCCGTCCCACCAGTTTTGGGCACTCTGCTTTTTTAAAGTCAAATTTAGTAAATTTTAACTATTAATATAAGTTAATATATATACATGATAAAAATATTATGTGAAATATTATTAGATTCATTTTAATATTATTTTTAGGCAAAATTGATATAGAGAAAAATATTAATTGTTAAAATGATCATTGAATATCCTAAAAAAATTGAGTGGCCAACTAATTTCCTCCCAGGTATTGTATTTGTTTTACTATTTGAATTAACATTATGTCGGTTTTGTCTCTCTTGCACGTTCTGGTTCAGATTTCTAATTAAAATAGTACTCCGTTCTAAATTAATCTGCACACTTAATATTTGATAGTTAATTTTGTTAAATTTTGACCACATATTTACATAGATATATAAATATCAATTTTTTTATTTATCGTTATTATAAATAGTTGAACACATTAGCAGTCAAACATATTTTTTAAAAATCGTGAATAATGTTCTGTGAAGTTTAATTTGGGGCGATGAAGTATAAACATTAATCAATACATCTACTTGTAGCATGCCAGAGAATTTTTGTCTTTTTTAAGTACTACGTATTATTTATTTTTAAAATAAATAATTTATGATTATAAATTATGATAAAAGTGTCAATATAACCCTACAATTTCACACCTAACTAATTATTGTATGTGTTAATCTAACCCTAACTTTCAATAAATATGTGTCGATATAACCAAACTCGCTAATTCCCCTGGAAGTTCGACAATGAAAATAATTGGAATGACTAATATACCATTGACTAAGAAGTTGAAAATTTAATACCCATAATACTCCTAAAACTTCTTCACCACCACTCATCCCGAAACACCTCCGACATAGCCATCTCGTCCGCCACCACCACCTCCTCCAGCCACAACATCCGCACTAGTAGAGTGCATTCTATTAAAAGCAGCAATAGAACGCGGTTTTAATTTTTTTGCCAAAACCCGCCTTAATAGGACCTTTCCGAACTCGGAAACTCCTACTCGGTTCCCGCAATTGAAATTAAATGCGGTTTTGGGTGGATTTAAGGCGGTTTTTCAATAACCGCATTTAATTAGGGCTAATTGAAGGTGGTTCAAGGTATAACCACCTTTAATTAACCCTAATTAAAGGCGGTTTGACAAAACCACTTTTAAAATGACCCTTTCCAAGGTCGGAAAGTAGGAACGGATGTGTTTTCGACTTCGGAAATCACGTGATTTACACTTAGTACAAAGAGTAGATACATTTTTTTTAACTTGTTAATTGTTCGTGTCCACATTCCGAGTTTGGAAAATGTTTTATCGTGTCTTAATTCATATGAAAAACATTTGTGAGTTTGAAAATGGCCCAGCTTAATTTAAATAAATAAAAAACACGCCAATTTCATTAAATACCACAAAACCCTAAAAAATTGAAGAAAAAGCTCAATTATTCCCTACCCATTGTTGGATATTTCACATGCTTCTAGTAACATAGAAAAGAAATTTAGTTCTTGAAATTATTCAAATTTCATTAAAATTCAAAACTAGTAATCATGCCATAAAGTCTAGTACTAGTAATATAAAATTCAACAGTAATCTCAAATAAGAATGACAGAATGAAGTCTTGAAATTTCATCATCAACATCTTCAATGTCGTCAGTTGAAGTTGATCGGTCCAGTCATTGTCGGGATATTGATGTGAGATGACGCTCATAAGCTCGATGAGATTTTTCAAGGAGCTTAATCTTTGCCTTCACAATGCAAAATCTTGCGCATCCATTGTAGTAATTCTTGAAACCTTGCAAGTATGACTTTTCAGTACCTAAAAAGTATAGCGACCAACATATGAATTATTTAAATAATAAAGAAAACACAAATAATGAAGCGAACAAAATCGACGTAAACTCAATTGTGACTATCCTTCCTCAATTCATGGCCTCTTGCTCGCCTCGGGAGCTTCCGTGTTCTTATAAAATCACTTACGATCGCGCAACTCCCAACCCTTGTTCTCAAAGTAAGTCTTGTCAAAAGACTTCGCCCTTTTTCCACCCCTTCTAAAATCAACCCCTCAACATTCTTCAAAATACGAGTTATTAAACTCCCATACGGTAGGAGTGTCAACACCTTCTTCTACATTGCAAAGTGCAACACATGCCTAAATATAGCTCTCCCAAGATTAATTTTTTTATCCTAAATTATTAAATAGAATAATATAAGAGTTAGGTAATTAGGCTCGGTTAAGTGTCCGCCTGAGGGTACCAAACTCCTATTAATGATCTCATGCGTAATACGCTGGTCTATGCTCAAGGGTTAGATCAAAGGCCTCGTGTTAGATCAAATCAAAATATGCTTTTTCATTACAAGAAATCAAATTCTCAACGTGTTGTTCACTAAATAGTATTAGGGGATCATTCATACCTATAGCTAGGTACTAATTAAAGTCGGAAAGATATGTATCTAATAACTTCCATTTCTCACATAATGCATCATAGTGATTGTAAGAAAATTGAGTAACGAACCTTCTTTCATTGAAGCCGGGATTGCGGCCGGTTGAACTAGATCTTGGGATGCCGCGCCATGAACCTCCTCTAGCCATGACAAAATCTTGGTGGGTTTAGCAAGAATTGAGGAAATGAGGGTTGTTTGCGAGTTTGTAAGTTGGGTAGGGTTTGGAGATTTGGAGTCAATTAATGAAATTGGATTTGATCCCCTATTTTTCCCCATATACATAGGGCTTTCTGAGTTTGGAAAACTAGAGTAAGTTTTGTACATTAGGGACACAAATAGTTTCTGAGTTAGGAAATGAATTTATCTAAAGAAATGGGCTCTTTGTTCCAGAAGCTGCCTGGAAATGTCGTACGAGCGAAAACATATTTTATAGAGTTTGAAAACTTCATCGAACCTATGAGTCTATATGAGAAGATTTGTTTCTGAGTTCGTAAACATTTCTAGTCCATATATGCAAAGTAAAGACCCATTTTAGCATGGAAATGTGTCTGTTCTTTATGTCAATTTCAGTGTTGAAAAACATTTCCCCTTAGAGGCTCACCGTTTGGAGCAATAATTACATTTTCGTATCATTTAACAGAATGACATTAAAACAATGAACTTTAAAACGAATGCAATAATATAATGACATTCAACACTTTAAACATAAGAAATTGGACACTTTAAAAAAAATCCAAGACATTGTCAATTCACCTTCAAATCCCAAGTCTAAAAAATCCAACAACGAAAAAACATGCATATATTATCCAATTTCTTCTAGCCAAGAGTTCTATCAATGCTAGAGCCCCCCTCCCCCCAAAATCTTGGCCCCCGACGCCTTAACTCACATTCCCGTCATCCCCGTCATGATCACCATCATCATCATCATCATCTTCATTCTCCGAAAAGATCGACTCGAAGTTAGGCGGCTCGTCATCATCGTTCAATTCCAAATGGAGGCTTTGGGCTGCCATGAACGCGAAATGCTGGGAATGAGCTTGGGTAAATATCTCGTGTGTCTCGGTCATTTCTGCACACATACAGTCGAAGTACTTTCTCAACCTAGCCTTCCAACCGCTACTGGTACCTATAAATCAATGTTTATCAAAATTAATTGGATATGAAAATTTAATATATTCAGTTGTACTTAATTGACGACAATAAATAAAAATATTTATCATGTATGGGAGCTTGATGCCTCGTCTCTTTCTGCTTCCGCTTCACGAGCTCTCTTGATAATTCTAGCTTTTTGACTGGGTATTGTATGAAACTCTCATTTGCCTTCGAACCTGAGATGGAGCTGTTTCATTTGGAACCACCTCTTGTCATAGTATTCCATTCTTAGAGCCTTGTGCTAAGGAATTACACCGACCTTCTTCAGCATAGCGGTTATCAAACCACCATAAGGAAGATCTTTCTTCTCCGTATGTGCGGTCTTCAAAGTGAATGAGATAATGACGAAGCCGGGGTTTATCTCTATGACTTAGTAAAACAACATCACATTTGCAATGGTCGGCTCGCAAGTGTGGCCACCCGTGGACAAAACATTAAAACATATCCACTCATACACGAGATGCCGCTCTACCGTCAACACACCATTATCAAAACTCCCCGCTTTACCCACATTGGTTCCTAGCCTCTTAAAATATTCCTAACCACAACATTAGGAAAAAGTGGGGTAGCATCGCTCACGTCTGGCCAAACATGTGTGTGATAAATATCTAGGGGACCATTGGGGTCATCGGACCTTAATTTCTTGGGGGTGGTGTAGGGGCATTTTAGGGTTGCGTTAATTGTATACGTAGTCACAGATACATCTTTCCCATTGACCCTATTTACATCACAATTGTTCACACTTTAATCCAAATTCGCATAAAATTGTATCACTTCTTCCACATGAACGAGCTCATCTATACAAAGTAGTTTCTCTAAATGTTGCATTTTGAAATGTTTGAGCAAATAGTCTAGACTTAATTATTCAATGTACGACACTAATATAGTCTTTGAATTGATAACTTTCCTCTTTGAAAAATCGACATACCTTTGCTCGGCTGTATCATTGTAGAATTATTTGGATTGATCAATCTCCGTGTCCGGACGATGGCTCCGATTGCTTGCCTTTGACTTAGCGCCTGTGCTCTTACGACTCATTACGAATAGATGAAGGGTTTGAGATAACTGAAATTTCAAATTGAGGGTTTGTTTGTTGGCAAATTGAGGATTTTGATTTGGGGAATTAAATCAATTGGCCGTTATATATATATTTTAATTGATAAAAGAGTTTATGACCTCCTAAATATGTCTAGCCTACTATATCAAAGAGGTGTGTAATTTCCAAGTTCGGAAAGAGTATTTGTAGGGTTTCCGAACTCAGATACCCTTTATATCACAAAAAAGTACCCACAAGGGCTTTCAAATGGGCATTTAATACCCATTTGAAAAACCGGGACTTTCCCACCATTTCCCTCTTAAAAACCTCCCGAACCCTACACTACGATCCCTTCCATTACCACTTCAAGATTTCATCTTTTGATGATTTGAGGTATATCTTCTTTCCTATATCTCTTCTACTACAATTTCTCATCTAATTTTTTTTATTTTCTCAAGGGTTTTGTTTGATATATACTTCCCCCGACCCACTAATAAGTTCCTAATCACTTTTTGCACAAAGTTTAAGACAAATCTATGTGGCATTTTTTAATGGGTAATGACAGCGGGGCCACATAAATCAAATGAAAGGAAAAGTTATGACCACATATTTATGGCTAAATGTAGAAATTTTAGAAATATGATGTTATTAGTGGGACCGACAAAAAAAGAAAGTAAGAAGTTATTTGTGGGACAGAGGGAGTAGGTAGAAGCTATGAAGGAGTATTTCATACCCTTTGATTGATCAAATAGGTAAATCTTCTCTTCAATAAATGGCTAGGGTTTACTATTTTGGAACAAAAAAGACCAACTCAAAAATTAGTTTCATGATGTTAGCTAGGGTTCACATTGTATGATTCTCATGAGTTTTATTTTTGGTGGTGTTTGTTATTAAACACAATTTGTGTATTATATTATGTCTTCGGTGTCTAAATAGTGTTGGAAGATAAAATGATGCATTGGATTTGACTCGTAAATGTTAACTTTCTAGATTTATTGATTTACTTGGGTATTAGAGTGGTTAAATACTTGGTTAAAAACTATTGTGCTTAAACTTCAATGGTTAATTAGTTTTCTTTCTATACAAAATGCTAATTTTTTTGGTATTATTATTATTATACATGGAATTTTTGATTTTTTTTAAATATTAGTGAATTTAATGATCCTTTATAAATGGCTACAACCCTACGATTGAAGCTCAACATATGCATTTTTGGGAAATGAATGCGTATTCGGATGCAAACGTGAAATCATGGCGTTGTGGAGTGATTTTGAAGATCTATGAAGATGTGAGTAAGTTAATGAAGCGATGATGTCGATCTACACCTTGTGAATGATTTTATTAATTTTATTTCTAAATGCAATTTTTATTGTGCGGAAAATTATTACAAATAATACCTACTTTGAAATTCTCTAGGTACATGTTTTTTTTACCAATAATCAAAATAAGGGATGAATTAAATATATGTGCCGGGTCATGATACAAGAAATTGGTTGTAAAAAATAGGAGAGGATCGATTACATTCGCAAATGCCTAAACTGGAAGGATAAGATGTTTTTCTTTGCGCCATACATAGAGAGGTTATTTACTACTTTCTATTTCTTTACCAACATCGTTTCTGCAAATTTCAAAGAATATTTAAAATTTTGTATCTAGGGAACATTGGAGATTAATATTGATAGTTCCCCGTGAAGAAGCGAGTGTATTGGATGGATCCCCTCCACTTCCAAACGTTTGATGTATTTGTTATAATTTTGGAATTTGCAATAAAGGAAAATTGTGAGCAAACAAATTATTCGTTTGAGGTGATCAACCAATATGTTAGTTTTCAATATACTATACTTAATTGGTTCAATCGTCTAAATAATTTATATTTTTTACATATAGTACAAGAAATAGGAGCAAACTTGGGAGTGCGGCTATTACGTCATGTTATATGTGACATAGTGCATAGACAAATTCTAGGAAGATGTACATGAATTTGACAAGGTAAGTGTACAATTGTTTGTGGTAATATTTCTAACTAAACTTTGCCAAATATTTAATAATATAATGTTATTATCATATTTTCAAAAAGGATTGAAAACCCTACTAACAAGATGATATCAACAATGCGCAGAATTCATTAGCTCGACATCTAATCCTCAATCGATCAGCAACACTGGGGAATCTCGATATTGGTAGGGACGTTCAAGTTAGATAAAAATTGAACCTTAGAAATGTCGGAATAGATTTGTCGTGATTTCTAGTATCTATTGAATATTGTTTGGTTAGCATTATTTATAGATTTTTTAGGTACAAGATACTATTTTGTATTGTTTTTAAATTGTGCCTGTGTATCAAGGCTGCTTTTGTTCCGGGAAAATTAATAAAACAAAATTTATGCCACAAGACCAAATTGTATTTCCGAGTCTGGAAAGTATTTCGTCTCTACGATTTTCATTTTCCATTGGTCAGAATGAAATTCTGAACTCGGAAACATGCTACACGAATCAATTTTCAAATCTGGAAATTTCATTTCATTTTCCAAAGATCCGAAACAAAGCTATTACTCATTTTTGAGATCGAAATTAGGAGATTTTCTGAGACCGAAAACGTCTGTGAGATACAATGTATAGACACAAGTTTTCGAGTTGAGAAAAAATTAAATGCGGTTCTTGGCCTTAATTAAAGGCGGCTAAAATCCGCCTTCGTTGACGATTTTTAAAGGCAGTTCTTGGAACTGCCTTCTTTTCTGATTGATTAAAGGCGGAACCATTAAAGGCACTTAGAAAATGCCTTTAAATTGCCGGTTGAACTGCCTTCAATAGGCCCCTCCTACTCTAGTGGCTCCAACACCATCCACCACCTCCGCCACCATCTATGCCACCTGTTCCACCTCCCTCAGCCCCACGCTGTCCTGCCACCCGCTCAGCCCCACGCTGCCCTGCCACCCGCTCAGCCCCACACCCCACCATCGCCGCTCAGCCAAATGCTGGAAAATTGAGACCTTCGCTCTCCCTTCTCCTCACTGGGGTGAAATCAAGACCTTTTCTAGCCGCTCAGACCCCAACGCCGCTCAGTCAAGAGCCGAAAGATCGAAACCTTCGCTTCGCCACGCCCGATCAGACCCTAGCGCTGCTCAGCCAAACGTTGGAAAATTGAGACCTTCACTAGCCCTCCTCCTCCTTGGGGTGAAATAGATATCTTTGCTCACCGCTCAGACCTTAGCGTCGCTCAACCAAGCTCCGTAAAATTGTGACCTTCGCTCCGCCACGTCCGCTTAAACCCTAACGCCGCTTGCCCTCTTTTGGTGCCAAAAAATCGAGATCCGCTCCGCGTTCAGAAACCACAACCGCCCCCTCTCCCCGCTCACTACCCGCACAACCATCTCCACGGCCCCTCCACCGGAAACCACATCCCTCTGTCGCCGAAAACCTTCGAAAGGGATGAAATCGGGGATGAAACCGAGATGAAATTGGGGTGAAATTGGGGGAAGACAAAGGGAAAGTTTGTAAAGCATTAGGGCAACTAAGTTTTTCCCTTTTTTTGTTTTTTAAAATTTAGGGGAAAATTTGTCATTTCACCAAATTCCTGTCAATTCGCTATTGAGTAATAAGTCAGCCAAGTCCAGGATTATTTTGGCAGTTTATGAGGTTGCAGGGTTTCAGCCTAAAGTCAAGGTCATTTTAGCACTTAACTCTTTATTTTTCTTCAAAAGTATAGTACTCCCTCCGTCCCAGCTAAACGTGCACCCCAATCATTATCATGTTGTTCAAGAAACATGTTTGACAATTAATATGTTTATCTACGTATAATAACAGCAAATAAAAGGTTGATATTTAGAATTTACTTCTTACGACGAATACAACAATATCATATACGATAATATTATTGTTCATATATTTATTTAAATATGCAATCAAAGTTTAAAAGAGCATAGTGTCAAAAAAATAAGAGTGCAAGTTCAGTTGAAACGGAGGGGTAGTATACTATTGTATTATAAACAATATTAATGATATTTGAGGGAAACTGAAGGAAAAATATGATACTGTATAAACGTTCAAGATCATTCTTGTACTACCTCCGTTTCATTGAATGTAGCACCATAGATTTCTGTGTTTGGATTTAGGTGAATGAAATAATAGATGAAATTGAATTTAGAAAGTGAAAAATAGAATGAGTGAATGAAATTGAAGTAATCTTATCATAAAAGAAAAATATGTCAAATCCGCAAAACCAACCAAAAAATGAAAGTGTGTAAAAACAAAGGGAGTACTGAAACGTAAAATCAAAGGACAAGAAATAGATAGTCTCTAATTCAAGTACAAGAGTCCATTTAGGAAGTTTTAACACAACTAAAAAATAAATACAAAAATTGTGTAGTACCACTATTTTTTTTATGTGGCACCATAACATTAGATATTTGGATTTGGGTGAATGAAATGAGTGGATGAAATTGGAAGAATCTTACCATAAGAGGAAAGTGTGCTAAATTCACAAAAAAACTAAGAAATGAAAGTGTGTCACATCCAATGAAATGGAGGGAGCAATAAGAGTATTGGATAGTAACGCGACCGTCAGGGAATGTTGAAGTGAACATATTATAAGGTCACACGAGCTTTCTATTTCAAAGAATATATTAAGTATTTTAAATTGTAATAATACTTATAATTATTATATAAATATTATAAAAACAAATATTATTATTTAAATACGTATTTAATAAATATGCATTATATTCACCATGTCCCAAATGTATAATATAAGAATTCATCAAAATAATTTTTAAATAAAGGGTATTAATGTACGAAAAAACATTCTTTCCATTCTACTTGAATTTGTACATCCTCTGTTCCAACTGCTTTTGCCGTGAAAGAAAGTGGAACCTTTTTTGGCTTGCTGACGTGGCAGTGGGGACTTTTAAATTATTATTTTTTACTTTTTTGAGCTATTTCAGCCATTGGATAGCAGCCTAGAACAGTAACTTGTAAATTAATTTTGACACGATACTGTTAATAACTTTAGAGGTAATCTAATTTTAAGAAATAAAATAAAGAAAAGTACAGAATAGTGAATGTTCCTCACTTTTTACATCAGATTGAAATTGTACAGTATAAAATTTTAAAATAAAATTCTTTTCCACCAATTACAATCCTAATTCTACCTTTTTCTAACCTATAAATACATTCATTACAAGGAACTTTGCCCCCACAAATTCAAGAGCATAAAAAACATTCCTCTGCCACCATTTTTTTTTCAACAGCAATAAGGTCCTCCTTCATTTTTTTTCATTCTCCCCCTTTCTGTTAACTAAAGCAAGAAACCAACATGTAAATCTTTTTTTGTACCTTCAGGCTAGAGGCCACCTACATCGAAACCTACCAAGTTCAAAACTGGACTGATTGCTCTCGAGGTTTTGTGGATCTTCTCATCATCATAGGGTAATTCAAAATTGTGGAAGAAGAATTTAACCAACATCGAAAGCTAACACTTAGCCAAATTTCTGCTGGAGAACACAAATTTCCGTCAAGGCAAGTGGAAAGAGGCAGTGACCAGATTCGAATGCAGTATTCAGCTGTGAGTTACATATGGGTAAGGGCCAGACTCCAAACATGCATGGGATATCCACTTGACATGAGGTCAAGAATGTTTGGACACACAGGTTACAACAAGGTACCCATTTACCTCGAACCTGTAAAAGCTTTACCTGCACATACAAGGACGGTCAGGGGAACAAATGCTGGAGCACAGTTCAAGTTAGAACACAATTCAAAGGGTAGTAGCAGCTAGAGTGATAAGGAGTCACACAAACAGCATCACGCCTGCTCTTACAAACAAAAAAAGGTAACCAGGCTTAAGTTTTGTTTAAACAAGTTAGATGACCAGTTTAGGTTCCACTTAATGGACACAACAATCCATATAGATGAGAAGTGATTTTACGTCTCGAAACCAACTCTACGTTACCTACTAGCCCCGAATGAGGTGGAGCCACATAGAACCTGTAAACACAAATCGCACATACCAAAGCTCATGTTCATGTATGCGGTTAATCGTCCAATATATGGGGGCAAATGGAGAGCTTATATTCACTAGGAAGACAGGACTGTTTCCCTTTGTTGGAAGGTAATAGCAAAGAAGAAAAGTAAGAACAAGCCAACAAGTACAATAGAAACAAAGCTCGTAGAGAAGATTAAAAGGGATGTAATTTGTGCCAAAATTATCACAAAGATCATTCCACCAATTAAGGCAAAGTGGCCAGCATTCATGGGCAAAGATATATTCATACATTAAGATAATTGCAGAGCACATATTAACAATTAGGAACCCGAATTCGGAGCTATGGCAGATATTGATGGATACAATATAAATTTAGTAAGCCAACCCTCAAACTCACCAGATATGAATATCTTAGACCTAGGGTTTTTTAAACAGAATTTAAACCCTACAACATGAAACCACAACCACAACCGTAAAAAGTCTACTACAAGCAGTGTACAGTGTACTCAGCTTTTGATAGAGAAGATTCAGAAATGCTCAACAAAGTATTCTTGACACATCAAGCATCCATGATCAAGATAATAAAAATAAAGGGCTGCAACAACTATAAGATGCCACACATGTCAAAGGATTCACTTCCAAAGGCTAGCCAACTACTGATGACACTAACAGTTGATGATGATGTAGTGAGGGAACCAATGCTACATCTGATAACCATTCAAGATACAGAGGAGGTGGAAGGATTGATGCATGCATTAGGGTATGGATTCTGGTGAATGTAGCATTAAGTAATCATTTTGAAGGGGTTAGGCTTGCAGTAATCTTTTAAAGTCCTAAAAACTTGTTTATTTTTTTGTGACATACAAGTTTTTTATGTAACCCCTTTATCGTTAATGAAATTTTCAGTTCATGTTTCATGCAAGAGCCATCCAACTACATTTTTACTGCAGGGTTGCTCAAGATAATCAGGTCATCAATGTCATCAACAATCAGAAGAAACAAAGATGTTCAATCAGGCAATAAAGAGAATGAGAATGCACAGGTATCATGCACTTGGTGAATGCACGTATAGGCTCCTCCACATTTAGGCCCAATTGAACATAACTACAAACAATCACACAAGTACAAACCATAATTTAGACATAAAGCATAAACCAGTAGACAAAGGAACTCTATCATAGACAGTCATGAAGTTAGATATAAGTGGGTTAAGCATAAACCAATAGACAAACCAACATAAGGCATAAATGGGTTAAGCATAAACCATTAAAAACTCATGAAGTTAAACATAAATGGGTTAAGCATAAATCAGTAGACAAACCAGCATAAGGCATAAATGAGTTAAGAATAAACCGGTAGACACTCATAAAGTTAGACATCAGTAACCATAAATCACTAACAATCACAACTTTTAAACATGTATCACAACATATAACAACAAAAGATCGTGCATTACAAAGTCACAATGTTTTAACCACAACAACATATCAATAAACCAGTATTGGAGCATTAGACAAAGAATCATAAAGCATGAATGGGTTAAGCATAAACCAATACACATCATGAAGATAAACATCAAGTAGTAGACAAACAAGACATAAACCAGGATGTTTAAACCAGTAGTCATAAACTAATAAGCATAAACTAGGATGCATAATCAAATAAACATAAACCAGTATCCATAAACCCAAATTAGCATAAAACAGCCAACACGAAGTGGCTCAATAACAATAACATGTCTAAACAGCCAACACGATGTGGCTCATATGCAAATATATAAATACACAGCCAACACGAAGTGGCTTAGGTAAAACAGAGCAAAAGTAAATAAATGGAGTAAAAAGGTACTCCCCTTTGTAGCCAAAAACATATTTGAATCCATACTAATAGGAAGATCTGGCCAATTTTTTAGGGTTTCTCAGTTCTAATTTTTCAAATCTGCAACACAAACGCAAGACACAAAGAGATAAAATCACTCGCTGAAATACATCAATTATTTTTAATAATTAAAAGATAAATGGATAATCACTTATCTTTTTCTTCCTCTTCCCTCTATTTAGCACAGAGCAGTTTACCACAGAGATCGATAATATACATCTTAGCCAAAAAAACAGAGTCGATTCGGCCAAGGCTGAGTGTGGAATCCCTTTCCACATCCGGCATATGATCCGCCGGTGACTTAGACACCCTATGGATTAGGAGAGGACATCGGACGTAGTCGGAAGTGGAAGATCCATCTGACACAATCCGTGGGTTCTTGGCTCAATCACTAGGTTAAGGTTTGAGCCCACTGAAGGCAGGAAACCTGACATCGTTGGCGTAGCACCACCGGGGATCTACTCACAGTTGATACATGCCATGTCAGAGGTAACTGGGATGGACGATGGAGGTGAAAATTTCATCTAGGTGGCGCCACCAACGTATCGTTGAATCTGGGTAGCGCCGCTGAGGGTTTGAAATCACTGTTGTTGGCACCGGAGGTGATTTCAACCTCATTCCTACGGATTTGCTCAAAGAACAAGATTCCTCAATAAGACATTTCAGACAACCACCCAACAGTTAAGCCCACAATCGGAAAACCCGGATAATGCCATTTAAAAAATGAAACCCAAGTTTCAGCCAAAGTGTAAGAGGTGAAGATTTAGGGTTAGATCTAAAATGAATGCAGCAGAGAAACGGAGGAAGAAGATGAGGATGTAGAGAGGGTGAGGTGCAGATAAAAACCCTAAATGGGTTCATATTGGGCGGGGGAGATAGAAAGTTCATGGGTGGGAAAGAGTAAATTCGTGAAGAATCTCGAGGAAAAGAATAAAGACATTCTAAAAAGTGGAGTAAAGAGATAAGAAAAGAGGAAAGGAATGGTTTTAAGTTCAAAAATATGGTTAGTGAGATGATTATTGTGGGGGGAATAATTAGGTTGTTGAATTTGGGTTAGGATTGGTTAAGTGTGTAGTTTGGGCTGGTTCGGGGTATTTAAATCTGAAACTATTGGGCCAACCCAATGCAAAAAACAATAAAAACTTACTTTAAAATTAAAAAAAGTAAAGAGTGCAAATTTAGCTGTGACGTACTAAAGAGGAAACAATGCAAATAGAGATGGGCCGGAGGGAATATTTTTTTGTCAACTTTCTCAAAACACACTAGACCATAAATCTCAATTCTTATATAGACACATATATCATCCTATGAAAGATTGTTAGATTCTTTGTATCATATATTTGTTTAAATATCAAATTTTAATCTGCCGTCAGTATAAGTAACAAAAGTTATCGGTGGTTAAACATGACTTAATAAAATTGACCAAAATGAGTGCAAATACAATTGGGATAGGAGAGTAAAATCATTACAACGTTTTATTGATAAATTTGAAAAAAATAATAATAATTTGTTTCCTCTTTTCCCCCAAAGTTGTCATTTATTTTGCAATTGACTAAAATTATAAGAAGTCACACATTTTAACTTTCCAGATAATCAACACAAAATCGATTAACCATTAAACGAGACTATTTTATAATTGATGTGATTAGTGGGGCAATTTAAAATTTATTTTTTATTTATTGTAACGGGGTTTTATAACTTTAAAAAATCTTTAAATGTATCACAATGTATAAATAATCATAATTTAACCCTAAAATATATTAAAACGAGATTTTTCATGATTAATCGTTAGATTAATCAGTTTAACAGTAAACTTTCCCCATAGACAAACTATATGTAATTTGATGATATCAAGAGCATCTCTATAAATGGAGATATGTATGAGTATGAAAATTTTCTTTGTCCATTGAATGGATTTTGTTTGTGTGTTATGAACATATTTTAATGTATTTGAATACTTTTTAATAATCTGTTATAACGTACAAATATATATATAAAGTTTTGTTTTATACCGACTAACCAATAGTTAGCATTATTTTATAATTGATAATGAACGAGGTGATTTAATGTCTATTTTTACTAGATAATACCCGTGTCGATGCACAGATTTATTAACGGAAATGATTAACGGAAAAATCTTGGGAAATAACGTCTTTCCATAGGCATATGGAAAGACGGGGTTGCATTAGAATTATAGAAAGGTAAAAGGTTTTAGTTGCAATATTAAAATTTTATTATGCAACATGTAGTAGTTATAAGTTTATGACCCGATTAATATAACCCAAAATTTTAATTTTAATTTCTTCAAATTTGCAGTTTAAACCTTGGTCTTTCCATAACTTATGGAAAAATCGTCTTTCAAGAGACGAACTCATGATTAATATAAAATAATTTATAATTTTAATAATTAATATAATTTTATGACATTTATATGAGAATTGTATACTAAGCAGTTTTTAGAATAAATTTATATATTTATTAGTATTATAATATATATATTTTTATTTTTAAAAAATTAACACAATCTTTGTTGATATTTAATCATTAATTATTTTATATTTAAACAAAAATAATATATACAAATTTTACATAGAATAATATTAACTTTTGAGTCCGTCTCTTGAAAGATGATCTTTCCAAAAGTCATGGAAAGACAAAGTTTAAAGTGCAAATTACAAGAAATGAGGATAAAATTTTTTGGTTGCATGAATCGGGATATAAACTTTATAACTACTACACGTTACATAATAAAATTTTAATATTGAAACTAAGACCTTTTACCTTTTATTATTTTAATTAAACTCCGTCTTTCTATGAGGTTATGGAAAGACGCTATTTACCAAGATTTTGCCTCAACTTTTCTACAGAATACTCCGTATAAAATATATGTTGGTATTAAATTAATGATTATTAAAATAAAGTTAAAAATTTGTGTATTGTAAAATTAAATAGAATAAATTCTATTAGTTATAAATAAAGGTATAAGACAACATATAAAACATAAATTCTCTTTGTTTTAGATCGACTAACCAATAAATAGTGTTATTTTATAATTGATAATGAACAAGGTGATTTGATGTCTATTTTTATGATATGAATCTACTTGCGAAAACTCTGGATTGCGGAAAATTGGATCTTTAACCAAATGGGAATTTCACCCAACCCACTTGTGTTG
>JAULKM010119773.1:0-21231 GCA_032355605.1 Rubia tinctorum | reverse complement strand
GTGTACCCTGCGGGCTAGACGCTGCAATTCGTGCATTTATTTTGAGTGGTGCGAGATTCTCAAAATAAATAAAGATTCAATTTTTCGCAATCCAAAGTCTTCGCAAGGAGATTCATATCACAGAGGCTCATCATGGGACCCTAGACAGTGGTGAAGGTTCTCGAGGCAACATGCGACACTGGTCGTGGAGGCTCTGGAGGATAGGATGATTACCATGAAGCATCCCTATATTGATGATTTGTTGGTAACTTTCAAATTCCATGATTTTAAGTTTAGTAGATTTTTGTTGTTGCTTTAGACATATTCCTATATTATTTGTCAGTTTCAATCGGCATATAAATTGGTTTTTGATTTTAAATATTTGTTTGTACTTTATTCATATTTTTTATTGATTTTCATTTTAATTGTTGATTTTAAATTATAGAACTGTTTCATATAGTGATATTTAATGAAGCTTATTAGTTTGAGAAAATCATCAAAATCATATTTTAAATCAAAATTTATTTTAAAGACGGGTTTTAGCATACGATGTAAGATGGGGATACCATCGTACTTCATGCAAAACTGCCGACATACCAATCTACCTCCACTAATGCAAATGGATCTTTTTTATGTTTGGATACATTCTTTGACTTTCTTTGTTTAGTGATCGATGTTATATATTTTTAAAAAATATATGACAATCCCAGTTGGATATTACTAATGTCTTATTTCCTCAATTATCTCAATAATTTACTGTATTTTTAAATCATGTATAAAGGTTATCATTATATACTTTGGGGCCCTGTGCATGCACTATTTATTCCTGCATGCACACACATTCGGGCCAATATGTGCACTCTTTATACATGATGTCGCACTCCGCTCGCACTATTATGTAATTTGGCCAATTTTAGATTTGCAATTTTATCCTCCGTCTCACTATAAGAAAAGGTGAGGTGAGGTGGTCTCACTAGAGTCTCCGTAAACAAATTGTACAAAATTTTGTGAATCAGGCAAACAAAATGGTTAACATCCAAAATCAAAGAATGGATTACCAACAAAAGCTGTTGCTCACACAAGCGAAAGGTAGCGGGCAATATACAAAATCTAACAATCGATCATCCAAATCGATAGTTGGTCAAACTAAATAAACAAAAAAGGTAATATTCAAACACCAACAAATAATCATAAAGATAAACAGGTTGTAAAACCGTCCAAATGATAAACATATTTAGATAATCAGGACGACCCAACTAAATAGGTGGAGTTTTTAAAAATTCATATTTCTTTAGTAATAAAACCTTCATTTTAATTATTCATATAATTTAATTAGCCCTATTATTATTTTATTTCATTTTTATTTTAGTTTAGTTCAGTAAGGACGGTACCAATACAAGGGGACATGCGATGGTTCTGGCAGAGACTCATCATGGTACCCTCGACCTTGGTGAAGTTTCTCGAGCCAACATGCAACCCTCGTCATGGAGGCTCTGGAGGAGACGATGATTACCATGAAGCATCCCAATGTTGATGAATTGTTGGTAACTTTCAAATTCCATGATTTTAAGTTTAGTTGATTATTTTTGTTGCTTCAGCATATTCCTATATTATTTGTTAGTGTCGATCGGCATATAAATTGGTTTTTGATTTTAAATATCTGTCTATTTTTATTCATAATTTTTTTTATTGATTTTCATTTTCATTTTAATTGTTAATTTTAAATTATAGAGTCGTTTCGTATGGTGATATTTAAGGAAGCTTATTAGTTTATGAGAATAATCAAAATAAAATTTTAAATCAAAATTAATTTTAAAGTCGGTTTTTGGCATATGATGTAAGATGGAGCTGCCATCTTACTTCATGCAAAATCGCCGAAATACCCAACTACCTCCACTAATGCAAATGGATCTTTTTTTCTATGTCCAGATACCTTGTTTGGTTTTATTTGTTTAGTGATCGATGTTATATATTTTTTGAAAATATGATGATCCCATTTGGATTTTATATATGTCTTGTGGCCTTGATTTTCTCAATAATTTATGATATTTTTATACCTTGTACAATTGTTATCATTATATACTTTGGGGCCCTGTGCATGCACTATTTATTCCTGCATGCACACCCATTCTGGCCTAACACATGCACTATTAATACATGATGTCACACCCCGCTCGCACTATTATGTAATTTGGCCAATTTTAGATTTGCAATTTTATCCTCCGTCTCACTATAAGAAAATGTGAGGTGAGGTGGTCTCACTAGAGTCTCTGCAAACAAATAGTACAAAAGTTTTTGAATCAGGCAAACAAAACGGTTAACATCCATAATCCAAGAACAGATTACAAATAGAAGTAGTTGTTCACACAAGCGAAAGGCAGCGGGTAATATCAAAAATCTAACAATCGATCATCTAAATCGATATTTGGTCAAACTAAATAAACAAAATAGGTAATATTCAAACACCAACAATTAGTCATAAAGACAAACAGGTTGTCAAACCTACAAAATGATACACAAATTTTGATAATCGGGTTGGCCCAACTAAATAGGTGGAAGGAGTAAAAATTCATATTTCTTTCGTAAAAATACTTTCATTGCCATGATATTATTTTATTTTGTTTTAATTTAGTTTAGATCAGTAAGGACGGTGTCTAATAGAGGGGACATGCAATGGTTCTGGTAGAGGCTCATCATGGGACCCTTGACAGTTGTGAAGGTTCTCGATCCAACATGCAACACTGGTCGTGGAGGCTCCGGAGGAGACAATGATTACCATGAAACATCCCTATGTTGATGATTTGTTGGTGACTTTCAAATCCCATGATTTTAAGTTGAGTTGAATTTTTTTATTGCTTTAGAAATATTCCTATATTTTTTTAAAGTTTCGATCGACCTATAAATTTGTTTTTGATTTTAAATATCTGTTTGTTTTTTATTCATTTTTAATATTCATTTTAATTGTTGATTTTAAATTATAGAGTTGTTTCGTATGGTGATATTTAAGGAACTTATTATTTTGACAAAATCATCAAAATCAAATTTTAAATCAAAATTAATTTTAGAGTCGGTTTTTGGCATACAATGTAAGATGGAGCTGCCATCTTACTTCATGCAAAACAGCGGACATACCCAACTACCTCCAATAATGGAAATGGATCTTTTTTTATATATATTTGGATACCTTGTTTAGATCGATGTTTTATATTTTTGAAAATATGACAATCCCATTTGGAATTTACTTATGTCTTGTTGCCTCAATTCGCCTAAATTTATAATATTTTTATACCTCTTATAATGTTTATCATTATATACTTTGGGGCCCTGTACATGCACTATTTATTCCTGCATGCACACCCATTCTGGCCCAACACGTGCTAATGGAGATCACAAGACGACTACCACCATAAATGAAGATATTCCACGACTTGATCAAACATTCAAGGGTTATGTTTGGGGTCCTCTATGTGACATGGTTGGACCAATGACAAGGTCAAGAGTGAAGCTTAGATATGCAGAATTGAATGGTTTGATTGATCACCTTCATGATGAAGAGTTAAAGAAGAAGTCGACTAGGGCTAGGAATATAAATTCAAGCTTGTCGATTAACTGAAGACATTGTGAAGAACAATATACTATTTTTCCCATTTGATTTTTTAATGAGGTAGTGGGATCATTATAATATTATTTTATTTTGGGTTTTTGGATTGAAGAGCTCGGCCATATGGGCTTTTGAAGAGTTCATATTTTCGAACCTAGCTCACTAGGGTTTTCAAAAATATTTCTTTTATTCTGATTAGAATTAGATTTGGTTAGATTAGATAAGGTAATATATTTTTTAGTCTATTTGTGATTAGAATCGGTCAAGCTAGGGTTTAAAAATAAAAGTTTAGTTAGATATGGTTTTAGCTTCTTCAAGCTGCCATAAGTTGATCCAAATTCCAATTGTGTTTAGCGTTCGAAGTGGCTGAATTTATAAAGGGATGGCCGCTGGTTTTACTCACACTTTTATCAATCAAATATTCAGAATTTTGGGTCATTCTCATTATTTTCATTGTTTCATAATCCTGCGGGTTAATTAAGTTTCAATACCCTTTGTGAGCTAATCATGAGGGGTAGTTAGTGAGCGAAGAACCTTTGTGATCTAAACCCGTGGGCTATTTAGATAGCAAGGTGGAATTGAGTGTACTCTCTGGGCTAGATGCTGCAATTTTGTGCTACACAAGTAGGTTGGGCAAAATCCCTACTTTCGTCAAACATCTGATATTTCGCAATATAGAGTCTTCGCAAGGAAATTCATATCAGTTGGTATCAAAGCGATCATAAATGCGATCAAAGCAAAGATCTTCAAGAAGACATCACCATGGGAAACATCATCCTTCCCAAAGATGATCACTCGATAGTTCGGATTCAGGGTCTAGTTTGGATTCAGAAAGAGAAATTCAGGGTTTAAAATATGTGATCCCTCAGTTTGACGGTCAACACAATCCGGTGGAGTACCTTGATTGGGAATGACCGTTTGAGAGTCTGTTTGATCTTACCAATTATCGGGAAGAGGAGAAAGTGAAAGTGGCATTGTATTCCTTCTCACATTATGCGGTCGAGTGGTGGAAGAATGTGAAGGAAAAGAGACAGCTTTCCGGGAAGAAGCCTATCTCCACCTGGGAGAGATTGAAAACCGAGCTTCGTACTTATCATGGTCCGCCTACTTATCTGATGGAATAACATTTTAATTTGCCAACATGAAGCAAGGATCTCGAACTGTTGATGAGTACTGGCAAGACCTCGAGTTGACCATGAGAAGAGTTGGAATGAGAGAAGACGACGCCTTCATTAAAAACCGTTTCATTGAAGGACTGCAGAAGAATCTTCAAACTCCACTCATACTTTAACACCACATATCTATGAATGATGTACTCATGAAAACAAGGTTGGTTAAGAGTACTTTGTAGCCAAGGAAGCAACAAGTCTATTTTCCAAGTCAACGTTCATGGTATGACTATGGAAACTCAAGTTTTGGCCGAGGAAGGAGCATCTCTATGGGTGGCCGAGATTCAGGTCAGGTGTCCTCCACCCTGACGTTTAACACTACTGATCGGAGATCAGCCCCTCAAGTTTCTAGAAAACATTCATCAAGAAATTCTGGTAAGTCTCCTTTCTTTCCATCAAATTCGGTTTCAGTTAACACTCCTACTTGTTTTCCTTGTAAAGAGAAAGGGAATGTCTGCGATAACTGTCCACATTCTAGAGTGTTAAAATCCATTGAGGAAGGTGAAGAAGAAGATGAATACGTTGATATACCTCATCTTGAGGAATTTGGCGATGAACAGATAGATGAAGAAAACATCATAGATGATCATGGTGAGCAAGGTCCGGAAACGCAAGGTAATTTCGTGACATTGAGAGCCCTAAACTCTCAAATGGCTGAAACTCAGGTACAAAGAATGAATATTTTTCATTCTCGATGCCTTGTGAAAGATAAGAATTTTTTATTGATAATTGATGGTGGTTCATGTGCTAATATTGTTTCTAACCTTCTTGTTAAATCATTATTGTTACCCGTTTCTACTCATCCATCACCTTATAAACTTATGTGGTTAAATGGTAGTAGTGAGATTAAGGTTAATAAACAATGCATGATTAACTTTAAGATCGTAAAATACCATGATGCTATCTTATGTAATGTTATACCTATGGAAGCTAGTCATATCTTGTTAGGAAGACCTTGGTAGTTTGACCGTAATTATATGCATGATGGTTACACTAATAATATTTTGTGATTAAGGAGAGAAACAGGTATACATTAGTTCCATTGTCACCAGTTGAGGTTATTGAGGCTCAGAGGTGCATACAAAATGAAAAAGAAAAATTACCAACTGAGCAAGAGTTAGTGGCCGAACCAAACCCTAATAAGGGTAGGAAGTCCAACGGCCACAAGTAGATTTTAATAAAAACCCTAAGGGCTTCAGCCGCAAGAAATTGATAAATAGTCAAAAACCTAAGGGCTTTATTCCCAAGTTAGGGTTTAGATTCCCAGGTAAGTCTGTGATTGATTCTGAAAAGTCGCGAAAGGTTTTATCTTCACATCTTAGTCCTTTGTCATATATTTATATGATGAAAAGTGAATTGCCATTTGAATCTGGAAAATAATTTTATGCATCTATTGGGGACATGACTCATACTTTTTCTAATCATCCGCATATAGTAATAGTACATTTTAAAGTAAGCCTCTTCGCCAGTGGTGATATACCTGTGCATGTTCCTCCACGGTTTGGTGAGATGTTGTAAGAATTTGAGGATGTTTTCTTGGAGGCTTTTCTGCATGGCTTACCTCTTCTGCGTTGGATTGAATATCAAATTGATTATATTTTAGGTTCAGTTATTTCTAATTGACCAGCTTATAAAGCAAAACCTGAGGAGACAAGGGAACTACAACGACAAGTTGATGAGTTACTACAAAAGGGGTATGTGTGTGAATCTCTATGTCCTTGTGTTGTGCGTGTCATTTTAGTTCCCAAGAAAGATAAAACTTGGCGAATGTATATTGATTGTCGTGTTATTAACAAGATAACCGTTAAATATCACAATCCCATTCCTAGATTGAATGATATGCTTGAAGATTTTCATGTTCTATGATATACACGAAAATTGATCTGACTCAGGGATACCATCAAATTTGAATTAATGAAGATGATGAGTGGAAAAATGTATTTGAAACTAAGTTCGGGTTATATGAATGAGTTGTTATGCCTTTTATTTTAACCAATGCACCTAGTACTTTCATGCGGTTAATGAATCATGTCTTGAGAAAGTTTATTGGATGATTTGTTGTTGTTTCATTTGATGATATTTTGATCTATTCTAAATCGACTGATGAACATATTGAGCATGTTATAATGGTTCTTGTTGCACCCCGTGAGTCTTGTTTATTTGCAAACAAGACTTCGGAAGTGGTGTTTCTCAGTTTTGTGGTCTCTAAGGAGGGCATAAAAGTTGTCAGAATTAAAATTGAGGCCATTAAGTCTTGGACGAGACCTTTAAATGCCAATCAAGTACATTCTTTTCATGGTTTAGCTAGTTTTTATTGAAGGTTTGTAATTGATTTTTCCTCTATTGTTGCACCCTTAAATGAACTGGTTAATAAGGAGGAAAAATTTGTTTAGGTAGATGAACAAGAGAAAGCATTAAATGAATTGAAATATAGATTATGTCATGCTCATATTCATGTTCTTGCTCTACTTGATTTTCATTGCACTTTTGAATTCACTGTGATGCTTCTGGTGTTGGTATTGGTACTGAATTGATGAAAGAGAATCGACCTATAGCTTATTTTAGTGAAAAGCTAAAGGGCGTCGCTCTAAATAATCCTGTTTATGATAAAGAATTCTATCCCATTGTCCATGCTTTAGAGACTTGGCAACATTATTTATTGCATAAAGAATTTTCTATTCATAGTGATCATGAATCTTTGAAATATTTGAAGAGTCAGATGAAGTTGAATAAGCATCATGCTAAATGGTCTAGTTTCATTGAATATTTTCCTTATGTGTTGCGATACAAGAAGGGCAAAGAAAATGTTGTAACTAATGGTTTGAGTCATAGACATGTTTTACATACATGATTGGAATGCATTATATTAGGGTTTTCATTCGTGAGAGAATTATATGCTACTGATCCAAATTTTTCATCTGCCTATGTTGTATGCGAAAATGGTTCATATGATGGTTATTTTTGGTAGGAGGTTTTTCTATTCCTGAATAATAGGTTATGTGTTCCTCAATGTTTTATGCGTGAATTACTTGTTAGAGAAGCTCATTTAGATGGTTTAATGGGACATTTTGGTGCATTAAAAACTTATAATTTGTTAAAGGAGCACTTCTATTGCCAAAAATGCCTATATCAGTTGATTGGATTTGTAGAAATTATATTGATTGTTTGAAGGCTAAGTCTAATACTAAGTCGCATGGTCTATATACTCCTTTACCTGTTCCTACAATCCTTGGGTTGATATTTCTATGGACTTTGTTCTCGGATTACCGCAATCCCAAACAGGTAATGATTCTATCTTTATGGTTGTTGACCGTTTCTGGAAGTCCTTGTAGGAAAATAGATGATGCAAAACATGTTTCTAATTTATGTTTAAAAGAAGTTGTCTGTCTCCATGGAATTCCTGCGTCAATTGTATCAAATAGGGATGTAAAACTTTTGTCCTACTTTTGGAATACCTTAAGCCACAAGTTAGGGACAAAATTGTTGTTTTCAATGGCAAGTCATTTGCAAACTGATGGTCAGACTGAGGTTACTAATTGCACACTAGGGGCACTCCTGCGTGTCTTAGTCCAAAAGAATTTGTAGAATTGGGAAGCTTGCATTCCGATAGCAGAGTTTGCTTACAATTTCACTGTTCATTCTACTACTTCTTTACCTCCATTTAATTTTTTTATGGATTTCTACCTACTACACCTCTAGATTTACTTCCTTTGAATTTTAAACAGATGAAAATTTTAGATGCAGAAAAGAAGGCTAATTTTGTAAAGCGATTACATGAGAATATGTGATTGAGGATTGAGAAGGCCAATGCGCAGACTGCGGCCAGGATTAACCCTAGCCACCGCCAACTTCAGTTCCGGGGAGGCGATTGGGTTTTTTTGCACTTGAGGATGGAGATGTGTCAAAATTCCCATAAATCATAACTAAGTCCGCGTGTTGATGGTCTTTTTCAAGTGTTAGCATGTGAATGACAAAGCCTACACGATTGATTTACCAGGAGATTATGGTGTTAGTACTACGTTAAATGTTGCCAATTTATCTCTATTCTCCTTTGAAAATGATACAGTTTCGAGGGAGAAACCTTTCGACCACAGAGTGAATGATGGAGATCACAAGACAACTACCACCATAAACGAAGACATTCCACAACTTGATCAAACATTCAAGGGTTATGTTCGGGATCCTCTAAGTGACATGGTTGGACCGATGACAAGATCAAGAACGAAGCTTAGATATTCGGAATTGAATGCTTTAATTGATCACCTTTATGATGAAGAGTTAAAGAATAAGTCGACTAGGGCTTGGATTAATTATTTAAACTTGTCGATTAACTTAAGACATTGTGAAGAACACTATACTCTTTTTCCCACTAGGTTTTTTAATGACGTAGTGTGATCATTTTAATATTATTTTATTTTGGGTTTTTGGACTGAAGAGCTCGGCCATGTGGGCTTTTGAAGAGTTCATATTTTCGAACCCAACACACTTGGGTTTTCGAAAATATCGTCTTTTATTTTGATTAGAATTAGATTTGATAAGATTGGATAACGTAATATTTCTCTAGTCTATTTCTGATTAGAATCGGCCGAGCGAGGGTTTAAAAATAGAATTGTAGTTAGATATGGTTTAACTACTTCATGTTGCCATAAATTGATTTAGATTCCAATTGTGTTTGGGGTTTGAAGTGGTCGAATCTATCCCTATAAATTGATTACCCACACTTTTATCAATCAAACATTCAAACTTTTGAGTCATTCTCGTTATTTTCATTGTTGTTTAATCATGTGGGTTAATTAAGTTTCAATATCCTTTGTGAGCTAATCCCACGAGCTAGTTAATGAGCGAAGGACCCTTGTGATCTAAACCTGCGGGATATTTAGAGAGCAACTCAAAATTGAGTGTACCATGCGGGCTAGATACTGCAATTTTGTGCTACACAAGTAGGTTGGGTTAAATCCCTACTTTTGTCAAAGATTCGATATTCCGCAATTCAGAGTTTTCGGAAGGAGATTCATATCACTTGCGCTATTTATACATGATGTCGCACCCGCTTGTACTATTATGTAATTTGGCCAATTTTAGATTGGCAATTTTATCCTCCGTCTCACTATAAGAAAAGGTGAGGTGGTCTCACTAGAGTCTACATAAACAAATAATACAAAAGTTTGTAAATCAGTCAAACATAATGGTTAAAATCAAAAATCCAAGAAGAGATTACCAACAAAAGCAGTTGTTCACGCAAACGAAAGGCAGCGGTTAATATCCAAAATCAAACAATCGATCATCAAAATAGATATCTGGTCAAACTAAATAAATAAAACAGGTAATATTCAAACACCAACAATTAATCATAAAGACAAACAGGTTGTGAAACAAACCAAATGATACACATATTTAGATAATCAGGTCGGCCCAACTAAATAGATGAAGGGAGGCAAATTCAAATTTCTTTTGTAAAAGAACTTTCATTGTAATTCTTCATTTAATTTTATTAGCCCTGTTATTATTTTATTTTATTTCATTTTAGTTTAGATCAGTAAGTACGGTGCCAAATTGAGGGGACATGAGATGGTTCTTGCAGAGGCTCATCATGGGACCCTCGACAGTGGTGAAGGTTCTCGAGACAACATACGACGCTGTTTGTGGAGGCTCTGGAGGAGACGATGATTACCATGAAGCATCCCTATATCGATGATTTGTTGGTAACTTTCAAATTCCATGATTTTAAGTTTAGTTGATTTTTTTGTTGCTTAGACATATTCCTATATTATTTGTCAGTTTCGATCGACATATAATTTTTTTTATTTTAAATATCTGTTTTTTATTCATATTTTTTATCTATTTACATTTAAATTGTTGATTTTGAATTATAGAGTTGTTTCGTATGGTGATATTTAAGTAATATTATTACTTTGAGAAAATCATCAAAATCAAATTTTAAATCAAAGTTAATTTTAAAGTTGGTTTTTGGCATACGATGTAAGATGGAGCTACCATCTTACTTCATGCAAAACCGCCGACATACCCAACTACCTCCACCAATACAAATGGATATTTTTTTTTATATATATGGATACCTTGTTTGGATTTATTTGTTTAGTGATCGATGTTTTATTTTTTTTAAATATGACAATCCCATTTGGAATTTACTTATGTCTTATTGCCTCAATTTGCCTAATAATTTACGATATTTTTATACCTTGTATAATGGTCATCATTATATATGTGGGGCCATATGCATGCACTATTTATTTTTACATGCACACCCATTCTTGCCTTACACGTGAACTATTTATACATGATGTCGCACCCCACTTGCACTATTATATAATTTGGCAAATTTTTGATTTGAAATTTTATCCTCCGTCTCAGTATAAGAAAATGTGAGGTGAGGTGGTCTCGCAAGAGTCTTCGTGAACAAATAGTACAAATGTTTGTGAATCAGGCAAACTAAATGGTTAGCACCCATAATCCAAGAACAGATAATCAACAGAAGCAGCAGTTCACACAAGTGAAAGGCAGCGGGTAATATCCAAAATATAACATTCAATCATTAGAATCAATAATTGGTTGAACTAAATAAACAAAATACCACCAACAATTAATCATGAAGACAAACAGGTTTTCAAACCAACCAAATGATAAACATATTTAGATAATTATGTAGGACCAACTAAATAGATCGATGGAGTAAAAATTCATATTTCTTTCGTAACAAAGCCCTCATTGTAATTCTTCATTTAATTTTATTAGCCCTATTATTATTTTATTTCATTTTAGTTTAGTTTTAGTAAGGACGGTGCCTATACGGGGGACATGCGATGGTTCTGGCAGAGACTCATCATGGTACCCTCGACCGCGGTGAATGTTCTCGAGGCAACATGCGACCCTGGTCGTGGAGGCTCTGGAGGACACGATGATTACTATGAAGCATCCCAATGTTGAAAATTTGTTGGTAACTTTCAAATTCCATTATTTTAAGTTAAGTTTATTTTTGTTATTGCTTCTGACATATTCCTATATTATTTGTCAGTTTCGACCGCACATAAATTGGTTTTTGATTTTAGTAACTATTTATATTTTTTTTATTGATTTTCATTTCTATTTTTTAAATTTATAGAGTTGTTTCGTGTGATGATATTTAAGGAAACTTATTAGTTTCAGAAAAAAATCAAATCAAATTTTAATCAAAATTAATTTTAAAGTCGGTTTTTGGCATACGATGTAAGATGGAGCTGACATCTTACTTCATGCAAAACCACCGACATACCCAACTACCTCACTAATACAAATGGATTTTGTTTTTATATGTTTGGATACCTTGTTTGCCTTTCTTTGTTTAGTGATCGATGTTATATGTTTTTGAAAATATGACAATCCCATTTTAAATTTACTTATGTCTTATTGCCTCAATTTCACCTAATAATTTAAGATATTCTTATACCTTGTATAATGGTTATCATTATATAATTGGAGACCCTGTCCATGCACTATTTATTCCTACATGCACACCCATTTTAGCTTAGAAGTGCACTATTCATACATGATGTCGCACCCCGCTTGAACTATTATATAATTTGGCAAATTTTAGATTTACAATTTTATCCTCCGTCTCACTATAAGAAAAGGTGAGGTGAGGTGGTGTCACTAAAGTCTTAGTATACAAATTGTACAAATGTTTGTGAATCAGACAAACTAAACAGTTAATATCATAAATTCAAGAACAGATTTCCAACCAAATCAGTTGTTCACACAAGCGAAAGGCATCGGGTAATATCCAAAATCTAACAAATTGATCATCAAAATTGATTGTTGGTCAAACTAAAAAAATAAAAGGGGTAATATTCAAACACCAAATATTAATCATAAAGACAAACAAGTTTTCAATCCGACCATATCATACACATATTTAGATAATCAGGTCGGGCCAACTAAATAGATGAAGGGAGTAAAAATTCATATTTATTTCGCAAATAAACCTTCATTGTAACTATTCATTTATTTTTACTAGCCCTATTTTTATTTTATTTTATTTTATTTTAGCTTAGTTCAGTAAGGACGGTACCAAAACGAGGGGACATATGATGGTTCTGGCAGAGGTTCATCATGGCACCCTTGACAGTGTGAAAGTTCTCGAGGCAACATGCAACCCTGGTCGTGGAGGCTTTGGAGGAGACGATGATTACCATGAAGCAAACCTATGTTGATGATTTGTTGGTAACTTTCAAATTTCATGATTTTCTATTTAATTGATTTTTGTTGTTGCTTCAAACATATTCCTATGTTATTTGTCAGTTTCAATCCGCATATAAATTGGTTTAGATATTAAATATCAGTTTGTTTTTAATTCAAATTTTTTATTGATTTTAATTTTTTTAATTATAGAGCTGTTTCATATGGTGATATTTAAGGAATCTTATTAGTTTGAGAAAATCATCAAAATAAAATTTTGAACAAAAATTAATTTTAAAGTAAGTTTTTGGCAAATGATGTAAGATAGAACTGCTATTTTACTTCATGAAAAACCGCTAACATACCAAACTACCACAACTAATGCAAATGGATCTTTTTTTATGTGCTTGGATACATTGTTTATCTTTTTTGTTCAGTGATCGATGTTATATTTTTTGAAAATATGACAATCCCATTTGAATTTATTTATATTTTGTGGCCTCAATTCGCTCAATAATATGTGAGATTTTTATGCCTTTTATAATGGTTATAATTATATACTTTGGGGCCCAGTGCATGCACTATTTATTCCTGCATGCAAATCCATTCTAGCCCAACACGTGCACTATTTATACATGATGTCGCACCCCGCTGGCACTATTATGTAATTTGGCTAATTTTAGATTTGCAATTTTATCCTCCGTCTCACTATTAGAAAAGGTGAGGTGAGGTAGTCTCAATAGAGTCTCCGTAAACAAATTGTACGAAAGTTTACAAATCAGGAAAACAAAACGGTTAACATCCAAAAACCAAGAATGAATTGCCAACAGAAGCAGATGTTCACACAAGCAAAAGGTAGGGGGTAATTTCCAAATCTAACAATCGAACATCAAAATCGACAGTTGGTCAAACTAAATAAAATAAGGAAATATTCAAGCACCAACAATTAATCATAAAGACAAATAAGTTTTCAAACCGACCAAATGATACACATGTTTAGATTATCAGGTCGGGCCAACTAAATAAATGGAGGGAGTAAAAATTCATATTTCATTCGTAAAAAATCCATCATTGTATTTCTTCATTTAATTTTATTAGCCCTATTATTATTTATTTTATTTTAATTAATTTTAGTTCAGTAAGGACGGTACCAAAATGAGGGAACAAGCGATGGTTCTGGCAAAGGTTCATCATGGGACCCTTAACAGCGGTGAAGGTTCTCGAGGCAACCTGCGACACTGGTCATGGAGGATCTGGAGGAGACGATGATTACCATGAAGCATCCCTATTTTCATGATTTGTTGGTAACTTTCAAATTCCATGATTTTAAGTTTAGGTGACTTTTGTTGTTTCTTTAGACATATTCCTATATTATTTGTCAGTTTCGATCGGCATATAAATTGGTTTTTAATTTTAAAAATTTGTTTGTTTTTTATTCATTTTTTATTGATTTTCAATTTAATTTTGTATTTTAAATTATAGAGCTGTTTCGTATGGTTATATTTAAGGAAGCTTATTAGTTTGAGAAAATCATCAAAATCAAATTTTAAATAAAAATTCATTTCAAAGTTGCCTTTTGGCATACGATGTAAGATGTAGCTGCCATCTTACTTCATGCAAAACCGCCGACACACGCAACTATGTCCACTAATGCAAATGGATCTTTTTTTATATGTTTGGATACCTTGTTTGGCTTTCTCTGTTTAGTGATCGACGTTATATTTTTTTAAATATGGCAATCCCATTTGGAATATACTTATGTCTTATTGCCTCAATTTGCTCAACATTTACGAGATTTTTATACCTTTTATAATCGTTATCATTATAAAATTTGGGGCCCTGTGCATGCACTATTTATTCCTGCATGCTCACGCATTCTGGCCCCAAACGTGAACTATTTATACATGATGTCGCACCCCGCTTGCACTATTATGTAATTTGGCCAATTTTAGATTTGCAATTTTATCCTCCGTCTCACTATAAGAAAGGAGAGGTGAGGTGGGCTCAATTGAATCTCCGTAAACAAATAGTACAAAAGTTTGGGAATTAAGGAAACAAAACGGTTAACATAAAAAATCAAAGAACAGATTACCTACATAAGCAGCTGTTACCACAAGCAAAAGACAGCGGGTAATATCCAAAATCTAACAATCAATCATCAAAATCGATAGTTGGTCAAACAAAATAACCAAAGCAGGTAATATTCAAACACCAAAAATTAATTATAAAGACAAACAGGTTGTCAAACTGACCAAATGATACAGATATTTTGTTAATCAGGTTGGGCCAACTAAACAGATGGATGGAGTAAAAATTGATATTTCTTTTGTAAAAAATCTTCTTCTCATTATTCATTTATTAGCCCTTTTATTATTTTAGTTTATTTTAATTTAGTTAACTTAGGACGGTGCCAAAATTAGGGGACATGCGATGGTTTTAGCAGTGGCTCGACACTAGTCGTGGAAGTTCTGGAGGAGACGATGATTACCATGAAACATCTCTTTGTTGATGATTTGTTGGTAACTTTCAAATTCCATAATTTTAAGCGGAGTTGATTTTTGTTGTTTATTTAGACACATTCCTATATTATTTGTAACTTTCGATCGGCGTATAAATTTGCTTTTTTATTTTATATATTTGTTTGTTTTTTATTTGTATTTTGTTATTGATTTGTATTTTAATTGTTGATTTTAAATTATAGAGCTGTTTCATTAAGTGATATTTAAGGAAGCTTCTTAGTTTGAGAAAATAATCAAAATTAAATTTTAAATCAAAATTAATTTTAAAGTTGGTTTTTGGCATACGATGTAAGATGGAGCTGCCAGCTTACGTCTAGCAAAACCGCTGACATACCCAACTACCTCCACTAATGCAAATGGATCTTTTTTATATGTTTGAATACCTTGTTTGGCTTTCTTCGTTTAGAGATCTATGTCGTATTTTTTGAAGATAGGACAATCCCATTTGAAATTTACTTGCGTCTTATTGCATCAATTAGCTCAATAATTTACGATATTTTTTTACCTTGCATATTTGTTATCATTATATACTTTGGGGACCTGTGCATGCACTATTTATTCCTGCATGAACACCCCTTCTGGCCCCACATATGCCGTATCTATACATGATGTCGCACCCTGCTTACACTATTTTTTTTAATTTGGTCAGTTTTAGATTTGCAATTTTATCTTCCGTCTCTCTATAAGAAAAGGTGAGGTGAGGTTGTCTCACTAGAGTCTCCGTAAACAAATAGTACATTTTTTTGTGAATCAGACAAACAAAATGGTTAACATCCAAAATCCAAGAACAGATTGCCAACAGAAGCAGTTATTCACACAAGCAAAAGGCAGCGGGTGATATCCAAAATATTATAATCAATCATTAAAATCGGTAGTTAGTAAAAATAAATAACAAAAACAGGTAAAATTCAAAAACCAACGATTAATCATACAGACAAATAGGTTGTCAAACCCATCAAATGATACACATATTGAGGTAATAAGGTCGGGCCAACTAAACAGACGGAAGAAGTAAAAAATCAAATTTCTTTTATAAAAAAATCCGAATTGTAATTCTTCATTTTATTTTAATAGCCCTATTATTATTTTATTTTATTTCATTTTAGTTTAGTTCAGTAACGAATGTGCCAAAATGAGGGGAGATGCGATAGTTCTGGTAAACGCTCGACCATAGTCGTGGAAGCATCCATATGTTGATGATTTGTTTGTAACTTTAAAATTCCATGATTTTAAGTTGAGTTGATTTTTGTTGTTGCTTTAGACACATCCCTATATTATTTGTCAGTTTATAAATAGGTTTTTAATTTTAAATATCTATTTGTTTTTTATTCATATTTATTGTTATTGATTTTCATTTTTTATTTTAAATTATAGAGCTGTTTCATGTCGTGATATTGAAGGAATCTTATTAAGTTGAGAAAATCATCAAAATAAAATTTTAAATCAAAATTAATTTTAAAGTCGGTTTTTTGCATACGATATAATATAGAGCTGTCATCTTACTTCATGCAAAACCGTCGACATACCCAACTATATCCACTAATGCAAATGGATCTTTTTTTATATGTTTGGATACCTTGTTTGGCTTTCTTTGTATAGTGATCAATCTTATATTGTTTTCGAAAATATGGCAATCCCATTTGGAATATACTTATGTCTTATTGCCTCAATTTGCGCAATATTTACGATATTTTTATACCTTGTATAATAGTTATCATTATAAACTTTGGGGCCCTGTGCATGCACTATTTATTCTTGCACGCTCGCCCATTTTGGCCCCACACATGCATTATTGATACATGATGTCGCACCCCGCTTGCACTATTATGTAATTTGGCCAATTTAGATTTGCAATTTTATCCTCCGTCTCACTGTAAGAAAAGGAGAGGTGAGGTAGGCTCATTAGAATCTCCGTAAACAAATAGTACAAAAGTTTGGGAATCCAGGAAACAAAACAGTTAACATCAAAAATCCAAGAACAGGTTATCAACAAAAGTAGCTCTTCACACAAGCAAAAGACAGCGGGTAATATCCAAAATCTAACAATCGATCATCAAAATTGATAGTTGGTCAAACTAAATAACCAAAACAGGTAATATTCAAAAACCAACGATTAATCATACAGACAAATAGGTTGTCAAACCCATCAAATGATACACATATTGAGGTAATAAGTCGGGCCAACTAAACAGATGGGAGGAGTAAAAAATCATATTTCTTTTATAAAAATATCTTCATTGTAATTCTTCATTTAATTTTATCAGCCATAATATTTTTATTTATATCATTTTATTTTAGTTCTGTAACGACGGTGCAAAAAAGAGGGGACATGTGATGGTTTTGGTAGAGGCTCGACACTGGCCGTAGAGGCTCTGAAGGTGACGATGATTACCATAAAGCATCCCTATATTGATGATTTGTTGGTAACTTTCAAATTCCATAATTTTAAGTTGAGTTGATTTTTTTGTTGCTTCAGACATATTCCTATATTATTTATCTGTTTCGATCGACATTTAAATTGGTTTTTGATTTTAAACATATGTTTGTTTTTTATTCATATTTTCTTTATTGATTTTAATTTTAAATTTTAATTTTAATTTTAAATTATGGAGTCCTTTCATATGGTGATATTTAAGGAAGCTTATTAGTTTGAGAAAATCATCAAAATCAAAATTAAATTTTAAATGAAAATTAATTTTAAAGTCGGTTTTTGGCATACGATGTAAGATGGAGCAACCATCTTACTTCATGCGAAACCGCCGACATACCCAACTACGTCCACTAATGCAAATGGATCCTTTTTATATGTTTGGATACCTTGTTTTGCATTCTTTGTTTAGTGATCGATGTTATATATTTTTTTAAATATGACAATCCCATTTGGAATTTACTTATGTCTTATTACCTCAATTTGCTAAGTAATTTACGATATTTTTTTACCTTGTATAATCGTTATCATTATATACTTTGGGACCCTTTTCATGCATTATTTATTCCTACATGCACACCTATTCTGACCCCACACATGCACTATTTATACATGACTTAGCACCCCGCTTGAACTATTATCTAATTTTGCCAATTTTAGGTTTGCAATTTTTTCCTCCATCTCACTATAAAAAACGTGAGGTGAGGTGGTCTCACTGGAATCTCCGTAAACAAATAGTACAAAAGTTTGGGAATCAAGCAAATAATACGGTTAACATCAAAAATCCAAGAACAGGTTACCAACAGAAGCAGCTGTTCACACAAGCGAAAGGCAGCGGGTAATATCCAAAATCTAACAATCGATCATCAAAATCGATAGTTGGTCAAACTAAATTACCAAAAAAGGTAATATTCAACCACCAACAATTAATCATAAAGACAAACAGGTTTTCAAACTGACCAAATGATACACATATTTTGATAATCAGGTTAGGCCAACTAAACAGATGGAAGGAGTAAAAATTGATATTTCTTTTGTAAAAAATATTCATTTTCATTTAATTTTATTAGCCCAATTATTATTTTATTTCGTCTCATTTCATTTTAGTTTAGTTAAGTAAGGACGGTGCCAAAACGAGGGGGCATGCGATGGTTCTAGCAGTGGCTCGATACTAGTCGTGGAAGTTCTAGAGGAGACGATGATTACCATGAAGTATCTCTTTGTTGATGATTTGTTGGTAACTTTCAAATTCCATGATTTTAATTTAAGTTTATTTTTGTTGTTGTTTTAGACATATTTCCATATTATTTGTAAGTTTGACGTATAAATTTATTTTTGATTTTAAATACCTGTTTGTTTTTTATTTATATTTTGTTACTGATTTTCATTTTAATTGTTGATTTTAAATTATATAGCTGTTTCATATGGTGATATTTAATGAAGTTTATTAGTTTGAGAAAATAATCAAAATCAAATTTTGAATAAAAATAAATTTAAAAGTTGGTTTTTGGCATACGTTGTAAGATGGAGCTGTCATCTTACGTCTTGCAAACCGCTCTGACATATCCAACTACCTCCACTAATGCGAATGAATCTTTTTTTATATGTTTGAATACCTTGTTTGGCTTTTTTTGTTTAGTGATCAATGTTATATTTTTTTAAAATAGGACAATCTCATTTGGAATTTACTTATGTCTCATTACCTCAATTCGCTCAATAATTTACGATATTTTTATACCTTGCATAATTGTTATCATTATATACTTTGGGGCGCTGTGCACGCACTATTTATTCCTGCATAACAGCCATTCTAGCACCACACATGCATTATCTATATATGATGTCGCACCCTGCTTGCACTATTTTGTAATTTTGCCAATTTTAGATTTTAAATTTTATCCTCCGTCTCACTATAAGAAAAGGTGAGGTGAGGTGGTCTCACTAGAGTGTCTATAAGCAAATAGTACAAAAGGTTGTGAATCAAGCAAACAAAACGATTAACATCCAAAATCCAAGATTAGATTACCAATAGAAGGAGTTGTTCACACAAGCGAAAAGTAGAGGGTAATATCGAAAATCTAACAATCGATCATCAAAATCGATAGTTGGTCAAACTAAATAACCAAAACAGGTAATATTCAAAAACCAACAATTATTCATAAAGACAAACAGGTTGTCAAATAGACCAAATGATAAACATATTTGGATAATCAAGTCAGGCCTACTAAACTGATGGAGGGAGTAAAAATTAATATTTACTTTTAAAAAGCCCTTCATTATTATTCTTCATTTAGTTTTATTAGCCCTATTATTATTTTATTTTATTTTATTTTAGTTTAGTTCAGCAAGGACAGTGCCAAAAAGAGGGGAAATGCGATGGTTGTGACAGAGGCTCGACACTGGTCGTGGAGGATCTGGAGGAGACGATGATTACCATGAAGCATCCTTATAATGATGATTTGTTGGTAAGCTTCAAATTCCATGATTTTAAATTGAGTTTATTTTTGTTGTTGCTTTAGACATATTCCTATATTATTTGTAAGTTTTGATCTGAGTATAAATTGGTTTTTGATTTTAAATATCGGTTTGTGTTTTATTCATATTTTTCTATTGATTTTCATTTTAATTGTTTTTATTAAATTACCGAGCTATTTCATATGGTGATATTTGATGAAGCTTATTAGTTTGAGAAAATCATCAAAACCAAATTTAAAATCAAAATTAATTTTAAAGTTTATTTTTGTCATACGATGTAAGATGGAGTTGCCATCTTACTTCATGCAAAATCAACGACATATCCAACTACATCCACTAATGCAAATAGATCTATTTTTTAAAGTTTGGATCCATTGTTTGGCTTTCTTTGTTTAGTGATCGATGTTTTATTTTTTTTTAAATATGACAATCCCATTTGGAATTTACTTATGTGTTATTGCCTCAATTCGCTCAATAATTAACGATATTTTTATACCTTGTATAATCGTTATTATTATATACTTTAGGGCCATGTGCATGCACTATTCATTCCAACATTCACACCCATTCTGGCCCCACACGTGAAGTATGTATACATGATGTCGCACCCCGCTTGCACTATTATGTAATTTGGCCAGTTTTAGATTTGCAATTTTACCCTCCTTCTCACTATAAGAAAAGCTGAGGTGAGGTGTCTCACTAGAGTCTCCGTAAACAAATAATTTTTTTTTTGTGAATCAGGCAAACAAAAAGGTTAACATCTCAAATCCAAGAACAAATTACCAATAGAAACAGCTGTTCATACAAGCAAAATGCAGCGGGTAGTATCCAAAATCTAACATTCGATCATCAAAATCGATAGTTGGTCAAACTAAATAACAAAAATAG